>JAEIFU010003539.1:0-27282 GCA_018904235.1 Lordiphosa stackelbergi | reverse complement strand
TTATACCCTGTTCTCATTAAAAATGAGAAAAAGGGGATCATGAAGTTGTGCAAATGTATGTAACAGCCAGAAGGAAGCACCTCCGACCCCATAAAGTATATATATTCTTGATCAGCATCAACAGCCGAGTCGATTTAGACATGTCCGTCTGTCCGTCTGTCCGTCTGTCTGTCTGTATGAACGCGTCGATCTCAGAGACTGTAACAGATAGAGCCACAATTTTTGGCATGTATGTAGGTGTATACTGTACCCACATCGAGTTTATTTTAGATTTGGAAAATTCCTCCTCCTCCATCTTTTATCAGCAAAAACTGTCTTTCTCTCTGTATAAACGCGTGGATCTCACAGACTATAAGAGGTGGAGCCACCAATTTTTGCATATTTGAAGGTGCATACTGTACCCACATCGAGTTGGTTTCAGATTTGGAAAATTGCACCTCCTCCATCTTTTAGCAGCGAAAAACTGTCATTCTCTCTGTATGAACGCGTTGATCTCAGAGACTATAAGAGGTAGAGCCACAAATTTTTGCATGTATGTAGGTGTATATCGTACCCAAATTAAGTTTGCTTCAGATTTGGCAAATTCTTCCTCCTTCTCCTTCTAACCGCGAAAAACTGTCAGAGCTAAAATTTTTAAGTTTGAACCTAATGATTGAATATATATTCTATTCTGTATACCACTACAAGATCCGAGCAAAAACACCGAAGATATGCAAGTGCGCCTCCCCAATTATTCAAATAAATTTTAAAATAAAAATAGTTCAAAGCTATAGGAACCACATTACTTGGAACAGGGTATTTTTGCTGTCGGGGCACTCGACCGCAACACTCTTACTTGTTATACCCTGTCCCATAAGGAAAAGGGGATATAAAGCAAATGTATGTAACAGCCAGAAGGAAGCACCTCCGACCCCATAAAGTATATATATTCTTGATCAGCATCAACAGCCGAGTCGATTTAGACATGTCCGTCTGTCCGTCTGTCTGTCTGTATGAACGCGTCGATCTCAGAGACTGTAACAGATAGAGCCACAATTTTTGGCATGTATGTAGGTGTATACTGTACCCACATCGAGTTTGTTTCAGATTTGGAAAATTCCTCCTTTTCAATCTTTTAACAGCGAAAAACTGTCTTTCTCTCTGTATAAACGCGTGGATCTCAGAGACTATAAGAGGTAGAGCCACAAATTTTTGCATGTGTGTAGATGTACAGGGTTGCCCATATTCGACGGACCCATCTGGCAACGCCATAACTTTTGACAGAGATGTCAGATCGCTTAATGACATACCGCGTTTGAAGCGTCAGTCCAAGCAGATTTTTACCATGGAACAATACACGCCACGCGAGCGCTCTGAAATAGTTGAAATTTACATTCAACAGAACAAGTCAATTGTGAAAACTCAACGTGCTTTTAAAAAATTAAAAAATGTGACCGAAATGTGTGAAATGGGACCGTAAATAAGCAAAATTGCCGTATTTACGCCACTGAAAATCCTCAGGAGATTCAAGAAGTGCCTCTTCATGACGAAAAAGTCACAGTTTGGTGCGGCGTTAGTGCGAAAACGGTCATTTGGCCGTTTTTCTTCCAAAATGAAAATGGCCATGCTGTTACCATCAACCAGGAGCGTTATCGCGACATGATGACCAATTTTGTGATGCCAATTATTCGTCGAAAGCGTATGAGGCAGTTCTGGTTTCAACAAGACGGCGCTCCACCGCACACAAGTCGCATAACAATCGATTTTCTGAAGAAATTGTTTCCGGGCCGTTTGATGTCGAAAAGTGGTGATTTGGACTGGCCAACGCGTTCGCCCGATTTGACGCCGCCTGACTTCTTCTTGTGGGGATATTTGAAGTCAAAGGTTTGCGTTAACAAGCCAAGGACCGTAGAAGAGCTCAAGGACAACATTCGTGAAGAAATAGCCGCTATTCCGGCCGAAATGTTGGCGAAATCGATGGAAAATGCTGCAAAAAGGGCACAATACGCCATCAACGCCAGACGCGGCTATTTGAGAGATATCATATTCAAAAATTGATGTAAACAAATCTACTTGGAACAAATTAAATGATTAAGATTGCCAACCGCCAAATTTTTATTTTTTTCTTTGATTTTTTTTTAAAAAACATGGGTCGGTCGAATATGGGCAACCCTGTATACTGTACCCAGATGAAGTTTGCTCCAGATTTTGCAAATTCCTCCTCCTCCTTCTTCTAACCGCGAAAAACTGTCAGAGCTACAATTTTTAAGCTTGAACCTAGTGACTTAATATAATATATTCAGTAAGGCTCAATATGTGTCTATTCTGTATACCACTATAAGATCCGAGCAAAAACACCGAAGATATGCAAGTGCGCCTCCCCATTTATTCAAATAAATTTGAAAATAAAAGGAGTTCAACGCTATAGGAACCACATTACTTGGAACAGGGTATTTCGCTGTCGGGGCACTCGACCGCAACACTCTTACTTGTTTTTAATTGCTTTAACGTTCGATTATACGACCCTAATCGAACGTTAAAGCAATTAAAAACAAGTAAGAGAAACATTTGTTTTTTTGTATTTTATTGTATTTTTATCCCAGCACTACAAGTACAAATAAGACTTATTTTGATTGTGCTAGTCACTACAGTAGATCCTTCATTCTGTAGAACTTTCAAGCGGACCCGAAAATATTTTTTACGAAAATTAACAAGAACAATTTATTTTACCCGAAAAAATCCATCGACCCTCGATTTTTTTAATTTCTGGATTTTTCTTTTTTTTTCGTCAAAAAAAGTTTTAAATGCTCGCTTAATTTTACTAGGAAATTTTTGGAGATTTTTTTTTTTACCTTTTGACGTGTTTTGACGCAATTTTACCCAAATTTCTTGAGAATTACTTAATCGATTTTTTATTTTTCGGTCAAGTCTAACATCCAAACTAACAACAAATCATGTTTGGAATTTATGAGATATAATTTTTTGTTTCATCGAAATCAGTTGTCGAAACTTTAAATGCGATTATCTCAGAATACGATTGTGGCCGTCTGTGGCCCAGCGGTTAGTGTGCTGGACTGCTGGGCGGAAGGTCGTGGGTTCGATCCCGCCTCTGAACATCTAATAATAAAAGTTTTTTCTTTCCTTAGAAAAATAGCTTTTACACATGCGGTCACCTTCACCAGCTATTGGCGCCAGCTGTGAAGTAATCTAGCCATGAAAAAGCAAATTCTCAAATTTTGCAGTTCGGACTCGGCGTTAAACTGTAGGTTCCTCTTTTGTTGTGCGAAAAATTTAAGGCACACACGCCAAGAGATTGAGATAAGCTTGGCTTGGCCCCGTTGGAGGAGCTGTATAGCAAATTTTACATTTCTATTTCCAAAATGGTTGTAAAAATTTGAAGAGTAACTGTTGACCGATTTTCAAATTTTTAATAATAATCACTAGTACTCACTACTTTGGTTTGAGCTAGGATATTTTTGATCGGTCAAAAAATAATGGAACTAGGACCAAAAGAGTGAGAAAAAAGTCGAGTTTCGAAATTTTGACTTTAAAACCCCATAACTCTGTTATTTATTGCCCGATCCAAAGATTTAATTTTCACTTTCAGACAATCCGTTCTCAAAAAAAATTTTCAACCATTTTTGTTTAAATTTGAACAGGAATACAACAACAACAAGAGTTAATATCACTTATAGTTTCTGTGTAATTAAATTTTTCGTAAACATATCAAAAAGTACATCTGAAGGTATGCAGTACCCTTAACAAAGTTTTGGGGGCACAGAGTATGTTATAGTCGGGCTTGACCGACTTTCTTTCGTGCTAAAATTGTAGTAGCTATATATTATTTCATATTTATATTAGAAACAAACTAATTTTGTATAAATTGCGGGGGCGGAAGGGAGCTTGGCTGAAATACAAAACAAATACAACTAGAAGAAGAATATGTCCAATACATCGCAAACCTTTATCTCTTACTATCTTTGAGATCTGGTCGTTCATACGGACAGACAGACATGGCTATATCAACTCGGCTGTGGACGCTGATCAAGAATATATATACTTTACAGGGTCCGAAATGTTTCTTTCTCTCTGTTACATACACTTTCCAAGTTTTCGAATCCCCCATTTCTAATGGGTACAGGGGCATTAAAAAAGACTAAGGTTTTAAAGTTTCTAGATTGAAGTTCCCATTCCCCCTTTTCATTATAGCTTAAACTTTATTTGAAATAAAAAAATGCATGAATTCTAAACCCCAAGATTTGCCAAATGTTCTAAGAATTATGGCACTGTAAACCTTCAGGAGTCATTTTTTAAAGGATTTGGCCAACGGTTGAAAATCTCGCGAAAAATTCGTCTGTGTCACAGAAATTCGAGAGATTTCATTTTCTTATTAGAAAATCTACCCAGTAGTTTTTTTGTGTCGGGTGCTGCCAAAAGCAAAGCATCCGGTGACCCGTTTGGCATAGTACCCCTAGATGCTCATACAATTTAAGTCAACCATCAGTCAGTTTGCTAAGGGGTTATCATCGGACTGGCCGATCAGCACAGCAACGCCAGACGTTCCCACACAAATTGTCAGCCAGCCGCCAGGCGGTTTTGGGACTCCCATCGACCAGGCCATTTACCATTAACCAACCGGCATTCAGCTAAGGGTAACGCAATGGGCAGGCCGATCGGAACAACAATACCAGAGGTTATACATAATATGCCAACCATCCGCCAGATTCAGAGTTCTTTCAACACATTCTAAAAATGTGTTGTGATGTTGCGGTGGTTGGTGGGTAATGTATAGAAACAAATGTATATAGAAAAGTGAAAAACGAAATACATTTTCTCTTTTGGTCTTTTGGGTTATAAAACCACCTGGTTCATGTATAGTCCATACCGCCCGCCATAAGGCTTACCCAAACAGCTTTCCGCTCGGTTGGACACTTTTGTCTGACCGCTGGCGGCGGTGTCCGGATTTCATGACATCCCATATAAAATCTGGTATGAGAGCTGGTACGGGGGCCGGCAGCCGGAGCCAGAATCCGGCTGACATTCTCCAGCCGGCCGGCGAACTCCCGAACTACAGGGTAGTTAGAACACCAGCACACAGAGCTGAATCTCTCGCCAAAAAATTTCTCTTATTTTAGTTATAGGTTAATTTGATATTTAACTGAGATTTTTTGATTGTGATGCATTTTAATATTATAGCTCAAATTTAACCCTTTCGGGACTACTGGGATCAAACGTCCCACCAAATTTTAAACTGTTGTATTTTTTTATATCGTGTACAAGAGCAACGCAATTTGTCCCAAACACTGTTTTTACAATGTTCTTTGATAAAAAAATTTACATGTCGGTGCATGCAGAAATTTTTGCGCGTTTCGTCGATGAAGCTCGCGTCAACTGTAAAATTTCTTCAGTTGACACAAATAACTTGCAGAAAACACACGCATCTTTGCCTTGAGAATCCCGTAAAAGAATATTGTTTAAAGTGAAATAAATATTTACGTGGTAATTTCAACTAGTATAGCGTAAGTTTATCTCTTTTGTTTGTAATTGGTACGTATCTTGGCGAATACGCAAAAATTTACACACATTTGTTTTTTACACGCGCAATATTAACACAAAGAAAAAATTCAGTCTGTAAAAAGTTTTTATTTTCACACGTGTTACACGAGTGAAAAATTTTTTTGCTAACATCTGTAACAAAAAATCCAGAAAATTTTTCTCACAATATTTTTCACACGCGCGCGAAAAATTTTAAGAAATTTTTTTCATTGCATTTGTATTGGTGTGCATGTGAGACGCGCGGACTCTGGAGCACATTTGCGTGTTAGTAACACGCGTGAAAAAATTCTCGTGTTAATAACATGAAAAAAGTTTATATTTTCTTCTGTAAAAAATTGTTAGAAACACGTGTGAAAATAAAATTTTTTTTTCATTGATGTTTATTATCATGGCAGAAAAATATCTTTTGAGCATTTTACGTACCCTGGTTTATAGGTATTCCGGTTTTTTTTTATCAAATCTTGTCCCGAAAGGGTTAAGTCATATTCTCCATAAATAATATTCAAAATATAAAAATTTGTTGTCGCCAAGCATGAGGTATAACTTGCAGCCCTTAATCCGCAGGCTTTCAAGTATATGGCGACACCATTGACAGAGGGAGCCACTGAGGTGGTAGCTTTGATAAATCTCCTAAAAAACATGAAGGGTTTGCAACCAACCAAAATAAATTTCTGTGGCATCAAGAATTGAAATTCGGTTGGAAGAGGTTTCTGTGGCACTCCCGATAAAGTTTAGAAATTTTATTTGTTGTTGTTGTTGCAACGAATTTGAAAAATTTTTGGCGAGCGGATTAACTGAAAGTGAAACTGAAAGCGAGGTTTTGTAAGGAAGTGATGTATTTTTTTCAGGAACCAGGATATTAGTGAATAAATAGCGGTGTTATGGGGTTTCGAAGTGAAATCTTTTTCCACTGCATTGGTTCTAGCTCTGTTTTTAATCTCAGTACCAACGGTACAGAGATTTTATTGGTATGTAACAGGGAGAAAGAATCATTTCCGACATAGATTCTTGATCAGCATCAACTGCCGAGTCGCTATAGCCATGTATGTCTGTCCATTCGTCCGTCATTCAACAAGGAGAGAGAGAGAGAAACTTAGGGATCAGCACAGCAGGAGCGCTGCATTCAGCTCCTAAACCAGGTACAGAGTATGTTATAGTCGGGTTTGACCGAATTTCTCACTTGTTTTTTTTTGACCAATCAAAAATATCTTAGTTCCTAAAAAAAAAATTTGAAAATCGGACAGTTACTCTTTAAGTTTTTGCAACCATTTTAAAAAGAGTTTTTCCGAGAAAGTCGCAGTTCGACAACTGTTTTCGATGAAATAAAAACTATTTTTGAAATTTTTCGTCGATATTTTGGTTAGTTTCGGCCACAAATAGTGAGTTTTCGGCATAGCGACATATCTCCGCCCAGTACATTTTGCCGGCGGAGATATGTCGCTTTTTTCTGGCGGAGATATGTACTGGGCGGAGATATGTCGTCGGAGATATGTCGCTATGCCGAAAACTCCGCGCGGAGTTATGTCGTTTGCAACATGGCGGAGATATAACTCCGCGCGGAGATATGTCGTTTGTAACACGGCGGAGATATGACGTTTTAAAACGACATAACTCCGCGCGGCGATATGTTGCTTCCCCCATCGCTCCCCCTCGCTCTACCCCATTAAAAATGCGAAAACCGGAAAATACAACGAAAGAAGATATACAAAAATGTTGGTTTGTGAGAACTATTTTTGCCACAGTGGGTAGTTATAAATTTGACATAAGTTAATTATTTGAGTTCTTATTTTCAATTTTTGCAACCATGGGCCAAGGATTTAATTTTTTGGCCAACTTTGAACCGAAATACATAAACAACCGCAGGTGCAACAACAATAACAAAAATTTATAAATTTTGTTTAACCGATTACCTATCGAATACAAACCGCTTGTTAATGTCATTTACAATTTTTGTGTAATTTAATTTTTTTTTAAACCTTTAAAAAATTTCAAGGTTATCCTTAATAAGCATATAACAGGTTATAAATAATTATTGTTAAAGCTAGTAAGAAAGAAAGCCTGATTGTTATATACCCGGTAACCCTTTACTCATTTGCAAAAAACATATTAAAAAAAAAAAACTGATCGGCCTTACTGTGCAGATCGATGACGAACTTATATTTTATAAAAATTAATAAAGTATAAACTACAATTTACAGATACAACTGAGTACTTAACTGGACATTTACAAATTTTTAAAAAATAATCCGTTTCTAGGACTTAGGGTCCTTTCAAAATGGGCAAAATAGCCATTTTCTGCATTTTTATGTCCATTTTACAGTTAATCCATTAGAGTTTTGTGTGAAAAACTTGACAAGAAACAATGAATTTTTTACCATTTTAGGTTCTTAGTACTCAGACAAACTAAATCGATTTAGCTGGGTGTCAACTCCATATAAAAACAAGTGAGAAAGTCGGTCAAGCCCGACTATAATATACTCTGTACCTCTCTCTCTCTCTCTCTCTCTCTCCCTCTCTCTCTCTCTCTCTCTCTCGCTCTAAGATTGTGCGGCGTTGGTTGTGAAAGGGTGGGTGGTGGGTGGCGGGGTGGCCGGGAGTGATTCAGATTCACTTATTTGCTCATAACTTGAGAACCGCTCGTCCGATCTTTATCATTTCTTTGGCAAATCGATACATATTCCTAATGACTAACTATCTCTAGAAGGTACAAATCATCTATCTACAAAACTGTGGGAGATATGACGTTTTTTTCAAAATTGTGGGGGCGGGAGGGGGCGTGGCAAAAATTGAAAATAAACTTGATCTGCCTGCAAGTATAAGAAGCATTTGTCCCATACATGTCAAACCTCTATCTCTTACCATCTCTGAGATCTGTTTGTTCATACGGACGGACAGACAGACGGACAGACAGACGGACAGACAGACGGACAGACAGACGGACATGGCTATATCGACTCGGCTGTTGATGCTGATCAAGAATATATATACTTTATAGGGTCGGAAATGATTCCTTCTCCCTGTTACATACTTTTGCACAAACTTAATATACTCTATGTACCTTCGGTACAGAGTATAAAAAGGGTGTCGGAAAGCTTTCGTAAAATTCCGACAGGCCTCCTACGCTCGGTCGAACTCAGACAAACTAAAATTTCCGTTCATACCCATCGGAAATCTCGTAGTGCCGCTAACTTGACAGGCACAAACAGCTGATTCAATTCCGATGGGGTGGTAGTAGAAAAAATTGTTTGTAATTTTTCCGACACCCACCCGTCGGAATGTCAGCAGCAAAAGTTCGACAAAAATCGTCGATTGGCATAATTTGAAACCAATGGTAAGATTTTGCATTGCCCATGACTTCTACATTCCATATATCCTCCACAAATCCCTAAATATTTGCAAAAACAATTAACTAAATTCAAATGCAAGCAAATCAGAGCAGTGAGACCGTTTCACACTTGTGGTATTTTGATGAAGGGTGGTATTTTGGCGTTGAACAGTCACACTGCATCGTCCGCTGGGTAACCCATCGGAATAAGTTGTCAATTTAGCTAGCGGACGATTTAGTTTGTCTGAGTACTAAGCTTAAGAATAAACTAATTTAGAGTTTCTGTAAAAATACTTTTGTCCACTTCCATTTGCACATTATGATTTATATTTTCTATCCTAAGCAACTGATTGTGTTCTACTTATGATTTATTGAAAGCCTACTTGTATACCAGTATTGTAAATTTATTTTTTTTAATACTTTTGTCCACGATTGTAATCTTTAATAAATAAAGGGTTAATTTGTTAAAACTTTCTATAAATTTTGTTTTTAGACCTGTTACTCGTAGAGTAAAAAAAAGTATACTAAAGTCGTGAAAATGTATTTAACAGGCAGAAGGAATCATTTCCGATCAAATAAAAATCATTTCCGATCAAAATATGCTTAATAATTTCTATAATCTTTAAATATCTACAATCCCTAAAATTTTCATCAAGATCAGATATCACAGTGTAACAGTCAAAAAAACTACACTATGCGGAATCGATAGAGCTACCCGAACTGGGTCACCCTATCAGCGTTTGGCTAGATTGGTAGCACTTTTCGTTTTGTGGACCCTCAATATTTTGGAATTAGGGTGTGACAACAAAAAAAGGTGGCATTAGTTTTGGGCAAACAGCTCATTCAGTTTTGGTGATAGCTGCAAACTGTCTTCAGCAAAGTTGTAGCTGACTGTCAGCAGAATAAATTTGTTTTAAACTCGTGTTCTTCAAAAACTTTTTTTCAAAAACGTATTTTTTTTTACTTTTTCGAGTATAACATTAAAAAAATCTGAAATTTTCGCATACTTTCTTTGGCAAAAGGGAAGCTTTTGAGATACCAAACATCTTTTCTGAACAAGGTCTTACAATTTGAACACTTCTACATCCCTTAAAACGGCCCCAAATGTGTGTATTTCCAAAAAAATCACTTATTTGTTGCCATTCTTCTTTATGTACTCAAGTTTTTTTTTTACCAAAATACCTGCCAATTAATTTTTTTAAGCTTTTAGAGCAAAACATTGCTCGTTTTACTTGTTCTTATCCATGAATAAAGAAAAAAAAATTATTTCTGGACGGTTTTTTGAAAATTCTGTAATTTATTAGAAAAAGTTGCCAAATTGAAACTGTATAAAATATTTTAACAAGCTAATACATTTTTTAACAAGTTGGGATCATATTAGCGTAAATATTTTTATTCTATATTAATTTATTTTATTTTATTATTAATTATTTAAAAAAAAAATTAGATATTCAGGCTCATATGATCTTAACTTGTTAAAAATGTATAATATTAAATTGTTTAAATATTTTATACAGTTTTTATTTGGCAACATTTTTGTTGATAAATTATGTCGCCTCCGTGCGGCGATAAGTCGTCTATGAAGCGGCGGAGATATGACGTTTTAAAACGACATACCTCCGCGCGGAGATATGTCGTTTGAAACGCGGCGGAGATATGTCGTTTTAAAACGTCATATCTCGACGGCAACCTTTCGAAAGTGGATTTGATTCATGATCTCGTAACACCAAAACGATAAAGTTTTTGTTCAATATCTGCCCTACATATTTCTCTTTTTTGTAAATATATAACATTTCAAAATCAAAGTTGTAGTTTGTAAACATAACGAATATTTTCATTTTTATTTTTATTTTTTTTTTTTTAAAGGTATACGTAAAACAATATTAATTTTGTATGGGAGCTATATCTGAATGTTGTCCGATTGGCTCGAAACTTGGTAAAAATCTGTAAACACCTACACTCAGGGAAAAATGGCATGGTAAAAAACTAATTGTGGACGTCTGTGGCTCAGTGATTTGTGTGGTGGACTGCTGGGCGAGAGGTCGTGGGTTCAATCCCGCCTCTGAACATCTAATAATAAAAGTTTTTTTCTTCTTTACAAAAATAGCTTTTGCACTATTTACTCTTTGGTTTAAATATAAACAAATTAAATGACCAAATCTATAAATGAATAATCTGGGGAATTCTAACTTGAGAATTAATAGTGGTCGCATGTTTTAAGGCGGATGGTAAATTCAATTCTATACAAGTAGTGTACTAGACGCCTTGCCACCAGCGCATGGAATAGCTCAACCGGTAGAAAGAGACGGCATTCCGATTGTGTTCAGACCAATGCACAGTGGTCGGACTTGTATGGAAGTAGGCGACAAAAATAGTTGTAGGTGTCCATCAGGTCTATAATTTAAACTGTAAGCATATAACAATACTATAAATATATTTTGAAAAAAATGGGCATGGTTATACGCCCAGAGGCCCATGCCACCCATTTATTTATATGTATTTTAATTAAAATACGAGTATATAACATAAAAAACACAAACAACAAAACACAAATACTTTCTGTATGCGGATCAAAATATTTTGACGCTGGGCAGCTCCTCCGGGTAGCTCCGCGCAGCTGATTCTTTTACTATTTTAATCTATTACTATTAACAATAAATGATAATAAATATGAGCATCGGAATCGATCGGCATCACAACTAAAAGCTTAAGAGAAAGTACAAAAGTAAACGAAAAACAATTTAAAAAGGTCATTTCTGATTTTCCTTTGTTTTAAAAGATAAAGCAAAATATCCAAATTGTTAAATAATTCAATTCATAGTTAACACCTGTTCGAACGTTATCCATATCATTAAAAAGTTATTGTAACTTTTATTTTAAAAGTGTGTGTCACTTTGAGACAAAACACAAAGCACTAAATTGCGTAGCAAATGGTTTAAATTTAAGGGATTTTTACACAAAGAGCGAATGGTCACACAAAAAAGGTGGTTTGTTTCAAAAAGATAATTTATTTATGATATGATCGACATACTTCAAAGTGTAAAATTTTGATTTCGGTTTTTTGATTTTTGTCGTATGGGAGCGACCACTGTGCAATGGCTCCGAGTTTGAATCCCACAGTAAGTAAACATTTTTAAATTTTAGTCTCTATTAAAATTTATTGCTTTTCAGAACCCAACTGGTTGGGAGTGGCTCCAATGGGATTCCCGCACTTGATTCAGAAGGAACCAACTGGATATATAAAGATAATAAATTTTTTTTAATATTTTCATATTTTTATAAATTTTTTTCCATATTCAAATAAAAAAATTTTTCATATAAAAAAAATTAAAGTGTAAAATCTTTATATTTATGAATTCCATATTTAACGCTAAATCAAAGGTAAAAATATTAAATTGGAAGTGTAAATATTAAAATTTCAGTGCATTTTTCCCTCTGTGAACACAATTGAAAGGTACAACCCTACGGTTAGCTTCAGCTGTTTTCAAATAAAAAATAAAGGGAAGCTAACTTCGAAACCCCCCCTCCCTTTTTCCCCCATCACTCTTCTTCCTCCCTTCTTATTTAATTTTTGTTTAAACACAATGTTGGAGATTTTGATCAAAATCGGATGAATATATCGTATTGCTGCCATATAACAAACAGGCAGGCATATTTCATTAGCATTAATGTATCGCACCGAGTCGATAATTCGATGGCGTCTATAGACATACCATATTGGTTTCTGTGAAACACAAATTTACCGCACACCAAACTTGCGAGTGTGAACACTAAGCCAAATTCAATTGAAACTTTAAAAATTTCGACAATTTTTGATTAAAATTTATTTGACGTGTGTGTGAACGCCAAGACAAATTCCAACACAAATCAGTCAAACTCCGCCACGACAGTTTGTGTAAATTAATTTGACTGTGTGAACTTAGCTTAAGACTTTTTTCAAACCTATATTTTGTATGGCAGCTATACTATATAGTTGTCCGATTTTCATAAAACTTGGTGGAGTTATGTGAAAGCATAGAAAACTTATAAGTACGAGTTTTGGGGATGTTTGAGTTGAAGACAAACAATTTGTCTCTCACTAAAAAAGTTTTTCAGCCGGTCGTTCCTATGGCAGCTATATGCTATAGTCATCCGATCCGACCGGTTCCGACAAGTGTGCAGCTTATTTTTACCAAAAGACTTCGTGCAATGTTTGGTTAAGATAGCTTTAAAATACGGAGCTTAGCTTAATACGGAGGAAATAGCATAGAAACAGACGGACGGACAGACGGACGGACAGACGGATATGGCTATATCGACTCAGCTCGTCATGCAGATCAAGAATATATATACTTTATGTGGTCGGAAAATCTTCCTTCTGTGCGTTACAAACATCCGAACAATTTTTAAAATCTGAACGTGTAGGAAGGTACAATCCTAATAAATTAAACTAAACTAAACTCAGACCCATAGTTAGATTACACTTGCGAGCAACCCTCGCATGTGTTCTTACACATTGCATTGCATCTTGGAAAATATTTTTCTCCCTGGGCCTGAGCAAACTGAATTGTGCTCAGTCTTTGTAAATATTTGAAAAGAGCTATTTTAAAGCGCATACGAACTGAACGATAAACTAAAATTAGCGCATCTATTCAAAACTGCCTTAATTAAATAATAAAGATTATTTGTTGAAAACAGGGATAAGTACTACTTCAGGTCAATTCATAATGTTTACCAAGTGGAGCCGTGTGTTTGTTACAGTGACAGTACTCTCCATCTCTTTTTTAATGGTGCAAGTAAACTTCGTGCATTGTGATGGCATCGATGACGAAAGTGGCGAGGTTCAGCAAAAACTAACAACTAAAAATTTTCCATTGGATAAGAAACAAACTCCGCGCCGAGCTTCTGACAGCAAATTCAAATTTCACAAAATCGAACGAATTTATGTGGACAGCTTTGTCGAAGACGAAACTGATGCATATGCAGATGATGAAGGAGGTGTAGACTATGTCGGAAAAGACAATAAGCAGACAAATAAAGCGAGAACGGATGGAAAAACTCGCACCAAAGTGGGGAGTAAGAAATTCCAATCTGATGAGCAAGTAAATCATGAAACAGAACCAACATTTTTTGGCAACATTATGGATATGTTAACTGGAAAGCATAAGGAAAACGTTCCACAGTACCCCAGCAACAATATTATTAGCTGGTTACAATGGTTGGGTGAGCATGTAGCCGGTGATCGGTCAGCTGAGAAGGTGCAACATGTGTCCGTAAGCGATTCTAGTTTGTTCACATACTTAAACCGTTGGCCATTTAACATTATCTTACCCGACGTAATTAAAAATGTGGAGCCTCAGGTTAAGCTACAAATTACAAATGACCACAACAAAGGAGGCGGCGCTGAAACAACAACTGCAATGCCAGACGAGTACTTTGAGCTACTTTTGCACTCCTTGCCCACATTTATTGCAAACATTTCTGACGTCAGGATGGGAAACTGTCATCAGCACCTTCAGATCTGGCATAGACAATTGCGCTCCTATAAGCTGTGGACGTTGCAAAGTAAGTCAGTGTGCAGTGCAGATCTGTTTTACAGTAGTATAAGTTTCGAAACAAGTGTCGCTTTCCGTTTGAACTTTCGAGTTTCGAATTCAAGTCCGAAAAATGAGAAGTCAGAAATAACACCAGCTTAAGCTAAGGTCCCACAGGCAAATAACACTAGATTACAGTCAAAAAGATCCATTTCAACTGAAAAGTTTTTTAAGTGTAGTTTGGAATGGTGATCTGAAAAAACAATTTCAAAAATTTTTGCATGGCTGTGTTCTTAAAAACGATTTTTTTTAATTTTTTCGGTAGGTGCTCTTACATTTGAAGCCATATCTTATGTCATAATTGTCAAGCAAGATTTGATTCGAAAGGTCATTGAACTGCCAGTAATCGCATGGAACATTGTTTTTAAATCGGTTTGGTAGTTTGAATACAACAAACAAAAAATATATTTAAGAAAAATCCATTTTTTTGCTCGAAAATATGAGAAATTTAATTATTAAACGCCTGTGAAAAATGTAAAAAAAAAAAAATTATTTTTATTTTTTCTACTTTAAATCGCATTTCTTCGAAGAAAACCAGATATCGGTTATCAAAATCTATGAACAAACACAGGAGCTGTGAGCAATTTAGTGCAAAAAAATGTGTTATTTTCGTGATTATTTAAAAATATATATTCCTTTGCTTTGACTTTTGTTCCGTTCTTGATTATTATTTTTGTTCTGGCTTTTGCCTTTTTGTGCCCAAAAGACGAAGAAAAATAAAAGTTTAATTTTTGAGAACACACAGAATTCTCAAATTTGACTGTTAGTTTCTCTACTCAATTTGATCCATCTACGGTACGTGTGACACGATTTTCCTCACCAATACCTTATTGTCTTCGCAATTGCGAATTTTAAGTAGAAAATAATAAAATTAATTTTTTGGATTAAAAATTAAATTTCTCGTATTTTCGAGCAAATTATTTTTTTTTAAATATATTTGGGCGTTGAATTCAAACTACTTAACCGATTTTAAAACATAGTTCTACGCGATTATTGGCAGCTGAATAACCTTTCGATTCATATCTTGCTTGACTCTATCTGACAATTATGAAGTCAGATATGGCTTAAATTGTAATAGTACCCACCGAAAAAATTAAATAAATTCATAATTTAAAAAAAATGTGAAGCTAACTTCGGCTCGACCGAAGTTTATACAGGGTTGCCCATATTCGACGGACCCATCTGGCAACGCCATAACTTTTGACAGAGATGTCAGATCGCTTAATGACATACCGCGTTTGAAGCGTCAGTCCAAGCAGATTTTTACCATGGAACAATACACGCCACGCGAGCGCTCTGAAATAGTTGAAATTTACATTCAACAGAACAAGTCAATTGTGAAAACTCAACGTGCTTTTAAAAAATTAAAAAATGTGACCGAAATGTGTGAAATGGGACCGTAAATAAGCAAAATTGCCGTATTTACGCCACTGAAAATCCTCAGGAGATTCAAGAAGTGCCTCTTCATGACGAAAAAGTCACAGTTTGGTGCGGCGTTAGTGCGAAAACGGTCATTTGGCCGTTTTTCTTCCAAAATGAAAATGGCCATGCTGTTACCATCAACCAGGAGCGTTATCGCGACATGATGACCAATTTTGTGATGCCAATTATTCGTCGAAAGCGTATGAGGCAGTGCTGGTTTCAACAAGACGGCGCTCCACCGCACACAAGTCGCATAACAATCGATTTTCTGAAGAAATTGTTTCCGGGCCGTTTGATGTCGAAAAGTGGTGATTTGGACTGGCCACCGCGTTCGCACGATTTGACGCCGCCTGACTTCTTCTTGTGGGGATATTTGAAGTCAAAGGTTTACGTTAACAAGCCAAGGACCGTAGAAGAGCTCAAGGACAACATTCGTGAAGAAATAGCCGCTATTCCGGCCGAAATGTTGGCGAAATCGATGGAAAATGCTCCAAAAAGGGCACAATACGCCATCAACGCCAGAGGCGGCCATTTGAGAGATATCATATTCAAAAATTGATGTAAACAAATCACTTGGAACAAATTAAATGATTAAGATTGCCAACCGCCAAATTTTATTTTTATACCCTGTTACTCGTGAGTAAAGTTTCGTGCAAAAGTATGTAACAGGGAGAAGGAATCATTTCCGACCCTAAAGTATTTTTGATCAGCATCAACAGCCGAGTCGATTGAGCCGTCGTCTGTCCGTCGTGTCCGTCCGTCCGTCCGGAGACAAGTCGGTGGTAAGGTGGGTTTGACTAGGGACAAATGTTCTTTAGAGGCGTTTTTTCAATTTTGGCAGCGCAATGGAAAACGTATATAAGTTTAGATGAGGATGTACCGAGGAGATAAAGGCAAAAAGATAGATCAGCGGTCTCGTTATAAGAAAAAAGTATGGGGTAGGGGGGTGGTGGGTGGTGGTGGGTGTTTTAGAGAAGGATGAAAGTATGTAACAGGGAGAAGGAATAATTTCCGACCCTATAAAGTATATATATTCTTGATCAGCATCAACAGCCGAGTCGATATAGCCATGTCCGTCTGTCCGTCCGTCCGTCCGTCCGTCTGTCCGTCCGTATGAACAAACAGATCTCAGAGATGGTAAGAGATAGAGGTTTGACATGTATGGGACAAATGCTTCTTATACTTGCAGGCAGATCAAGTTTATTTTCAATTTTTGCCACGCCCCCTCCCGCCCCCGCAATATCGAAAAAACGTCATATCTCCCACAGTTTTGTAGATAGATGATTTGTACCTTCTAGAGATAGTTAGTCATTATTAATATCTATCTTTTTGCTGAAGAAATGATAAAGATCGGATGAGCGGTTCTCAAGTTATGAGAAAAAAAAGTTTAATATAGACGCCTCACACGCACACGCAAACAACACCGCTTTGCATGCATCAAAGAGAGAGAGAGAGAGAGAGAGAGAGAAAAAAAAAACTAAGAGATGAACACAGTGGCAGTGACGCATTCAGCATATACACCGGGTACAGAGTATGTTATAGTCGGGCTTGACCGACTTTCTCACTTGTTTTCTTTGATTTTTTAAAAAAAAACATGGGTCCGTCGAATATGGGCAACCCTGTATACCCTTGGAGCATGATATATGCCTGCCAGTTTGTTATATGGCAGCTTTACGATATATTCATCCGATTTTGATCAAACTCTCCAATATTGTGTTGCAGTGGCGTGCGCGGGGGGGGGGAGGTTTAACCCCCAAAGAAGTCTACATGTCAAATTTGGTGGCTCTAGCTCTTATAGTCTCCGAGATCTATGTGTTCATACAGACAGACGTACGGACGGATAGACGGACAATGCTAAATCGACTGTTGATGCTGATCAAGAATATAAACTCTTTTTATAGTCAGAAATGATTCCTTCTGCCTGTTACATACATCTGCACGACTTTAGTATACCATTTTTATACCCGTTACTCGTAGAGTAAAAAGGGTATACTAAAGTCGTGCAAATGTATGTAACAGGCAGAAGGAATCATTTCCGACCATATAAAGTATATATATTCTTGATCAGCATCAACAGCCGAGTCGATTAAGCCTTGTCCGTCCGTCCGTCCGTCCGTCCGTCCGTCTGTATGAACACCTAGATCTCAGAGATGGTAACAGATAGAGGTTTGACATGTATGGGACAAATGCTTCTTTTATCTGCACGCAGATCAAGTTTGTTTCAAATTTTGGCCACGCCCCCTCCCGCCCCCGCAATTTGGAAAAAACGTTATATCTCCTACAGTTTTAAAGATAGAGGACTTGTACCTTCTAGAGAAAGTTAGTAATTAGCAAATGAATCGATTTTCCGAAGAAATGATAAAGATCGGATGAACGGTTCTCAAGTTATAAGCAAAAAAGTGAACCAGGCCCTCCCCGCTACCACCGTAAAAAAATGTTGCATACTTTTTGGATGGTCACACTAAAGAAGGCGGGAACACTGTTAAAATTGTTTTTTCATGAGTAACGGGTATATCGAAAGCGGTTAGAGCCGACTTTAACCTACGCTCTCGTTACTCTACGAGTAACGGGTATAATGAACACGCAGTTAGTTTATATATTTTGGAAATCATGTTGAACAAAAAATTGTTTGAAAATTATGCAGGAAATGAAGTGCAGTTGAATTCTATAGGTAACTCAAAAATTGTAATACTATCCAAAAAAAATAGAGGAAAGCTAACTTCGGCTCGACCGAAGTTTATATATATATGATATATTTCTGACAGTTTTTTTATTTGGCAGCTATACGATATATTCATCCGATTTTGATCAAACTCTCTAAAATTGTGTTGAGACAGATAAGTGAAACGCTACCATTGAAAACAGAAAAGTTTTTCTCACTAAAACTATTTTTCCGACCGATTATTCCTATGGCAGCTATATGCTATAGTCATCTGATTTGGATCAGACTTGACAGAATTATGTGTTAGCATATCATATTAATCAGTAACGAGTTTGGGAGCGATAGCATTGAAAACAAAAAAGTTTTTCATACTAAAACTTTTTTTCAGATCTATCTTTTGTATGGCAGCTATACCATATAGTACCATATATATAGTTGCCCGATTTGCATAAAAATTGCTTAAATTATGAAATTATTACTATAAATACGAGGTTTGGTAGCGATAGCATTGAAAACCAAAAAGTTTTTCTCACTAAAACTACTTTTTCAACCGATCGTTCCTATGGCAGCTATATGCTATAGTCATCCGATCCGGCCGGTTCCGACAAATGTGCAGCGTATTTATACTGTACCAAAAGACTTCGTGCAAAGTTTGGTTAAGATAGCTTTAAAACTGACGGAGGAGATAGCATAGAAACAGACGGACAGACGGACATGGCTATATCAACTCAGCTCGTCATGCTGACCAATATATATACAATATATACTTTATGTGGGGAAATGCGTCCTTTTTTCGTTTTCCAACACCCCTACAATTTTTTTATACCCCCTCCAAGGGGAAAAAAATAAAGAAAGTAGACCCTTTGTTTTCGACTTTGAAATGTTTTATTTTTGTAAACTAGTTTAATTTGCCCAAATTATCTTGAAAAATTGACTAAATAGGCCAACTAAGGAAACTTTTCGGTATTTTTGATAAACTTGCTTAAAAATTTGAGCAAATTATTTGCCTGTTGGATTATAGCTTTACTGAATTTTCGATCTCGACTATTTGGCAGTCATTTCATATGTAAATCTGTACACTGAGTGCAAAAATCTAGTTAAAAAATGCAGGGAAGCTAACTTCGGCTTTACCGAAGTTTATATAGCCATAAATGGAAAGTATAAAGACACTACCATTAAAAACAAAAAATTTTTTCTCACTAGAACTATTTTTCCAACCGATCGTTCCTTTGGCATCTGTATGCTACAGTCATGCGATTTGAACAAAACTTGACAAAATTGTGTGGTAGTATATAATATTGATCTGTAAAAAGTTTGGGAGCGATAGCATTGAAAACAAAAAAGTTTTTCTCGCCAAAATTTTTTTTAGACCTATCTTTTGTATGGCAGCTATACTATACAGTTGTCCGATTTTGATAAATCTCAGGGAAATTATGAAAATTACAGAAAACTTATAAATACGAGGTTTGGAGCGATAGCATTGAAAACAAAAAGGTTTTCTCACACACACTAGTTTTTCAACCGATCGTTCCTATGGCAGCTATATGCTATAGTCATCCGATCCGGCCGGTTCCGACAAATGTGCAGCGTATTTGTATTGTACCAAAAGACTTCGTGCAAAGTTTGGTTAAGATAGCTTTAAAACTGACGGAGGAGATAGCATAGAAACAGACGGACATGGCTATATCAACTCAGCTAGTCACGCTGATCAAGAATATATATACTTTATGTGGTCGGAGATGCTTCCTTCCATGCCTTACAAACATCTGGACAATTTCAATATACCCTTTCGAAGGGTATAAGTAATTTCTGAATCCTTATTCAAAGAAAAACTGCCAAAATGTAACTACATGGTCGTACGACTTAAGTCAAAGCATGCTGAATGCATATTCGAATGCAATTCGAATAAATGAAAACTGTAAGACGCAGCTACAACCTGGACGCTACCTGTGACTCTTCGAGAAAATTGGCTTTATTATATAGAGAGAGAGGTCGGTACAAATTTTTTCGTTTGGTAGCGACAAACAAAAAAGTTTTGGTAGAATTTGAGTCAAATTGACCTCGAGTCCGCAATACTCAAATTCTACGATTTAGAAAGGTCGCTAACTATCAACTTTAAAAAAAGTTTTGTAAATCGAATTTAGAGCTATAAATAAAACAAAAATACAATAGCATAAAATAAACAAAGTTGGTGCAAATCGGACAGATCAGTTATAGAGCAGCTATATGACATTATATGTCGAATGGAACCATATTTGATAAGTCGCTAAAGAAGCATAAAATACCTGCTCTAACCGAAATTCATTTCAATATCCTTAAAACCAACGAAATTAGTGCTTATCGGCCAGATCGGTAATATGGCAGCTATATCAAATAGTGGTCCAAGCCAAACAGGACTTTGTAAGTCGTACTCGGAGCTTAAAACACGGGTACAAACCGAATTTGAGTTCTATAACGTAAAAAACAAAATAGTTGGAGCCAGGGCATAATCCCGAAACGAATTTCGGGTCCGATACCGGTACGTCCCGAAATGAATGTTTCGGGTAAAGGTTTCATTTCGGTTTTCAATTAATTTCGGTTTTCGGTATCGATACGGTACCCGCATTTTTATTTCGGTATACCGGTACGTACCGATATAAGTAATAGTTATTTTTAATACTGAAAAAACTAAATTCTGAGATAAATCTAAATCATTTTATTCCTGTTTAATAAAACGAATCAAAATTAAACACGAATGAATGGTTTAAAATTCAAAGTAAAATTATATATCCTTCATATTTCGTATTTTTTTACGTAGCTAACACGTAAGATCTAATGATTACATTATATGCTCATAAATATTATATTATGTATTATTAGTTTTCGAATTTAACTTCGAATTTTATACGTCCACTATATAGCATTCTTGTGATTTGCTCGCAGTAATATAATTGAATGTGGTTGAGTCCATGCAACTTCTTAGCGGATTTGTCCGCCTCCGCTGATTCAAATATGCTTACAATATCGCGAACTGAGTCCCACACTTTCCGGTTCAGAAGAAAGTCCTTATCTGCAGCCGCAAAATTGGAGCAAGAGTTGAAGATGTCTTCCGCCAGCAAATATTTCGGTATCCTGTAGGTTGAGCTCCAAAATGTGGGGCAATCGATGGGTGCTTAAATGTTATGTTATAAAGAAAATAATCTGGCAGCGTGTAATGGTCGTTTTATGATTGCTTTTTTGCATTTCAAACGTCTGACTGAAACTACGATGCGCTCTGCAAAGTACAAAAACCGAAACTGTACCGGTAGAAAAGTTTCGGTATCGTTCCGGTTATATCGGTTCCAATAATAACGGTAAACGGTTTTCGGTTCCCAAAAAAAAATTTGTTTCTATTCCGGTTCCGGTACGCGATTTGAAACGGTTTATTTCGGTTAACGGTTCCGGTTCTGGTTCCGGTTCCGGTATTATGCCGTGGTTGGAGCATATCGGCCAGATCGGTTATAAGGCAGCCATATCAAATAGTGGTCCAAATCTGACAAGATGGTGTAAGTCGTATTAGGGGCTTAAAATACTAGTACATACCGAATTTCAGTTCAATAGCGTAAGAAACAAAAAAGTTGAGGTAAATCGGCCAGATCGTTTATATGGCAGCTATATCAAATACTGGTCTAAATGGAGTAAAATTTTCAAAGTTGTCTTTAGGGCCCAAAATATGATTATAAACCAAATTTGGGGTCAATAACTTAACAACTAGAGTAGAGGAAATTTTGCAAATCTGAAACAAACTTAATCAGGGTACGGTATACACCTATGTTCATGCAAAAATTTGGATCTCTATCTCTTATAGTCTCTGAGGTCGACGCGTTCATACGGACAGACGGACGGACAGACGGGGGGACCAACGGACATGGCTAAATCGACTCGGCTGTTGATGCTGATAAAAAATATATAGACTTTATAGGGTCGGAAATGTTTCCTTCTCCCTGTCACATACATTTGCACGACTTCATGATCCCCTTTTACCCATTTGCAATGGCTACAGGGTATAAAAATGCCGTCGAGTAGTTTAACTACAAAATAAGTTCACATATTATAAAATTTAAAATCATATATGGGTAATTATTTCTGAAGTGGGCAACTTTTTTTTTCATAGTCTCCAAAAATTTTAATTTTTTTAACAGGCGTTAACCGCAGTTTTCCACGAATTTTAATAGCTTTTTCAGAATTTTACCAATGTGGGATGTAGAGATATAGCGATTGTTATACCCTTGCAAAGGGTATTATAATTTTGCCCAGAAGTTTGCAACGCATAGAAATATTCATTTCCGACCCTATAAACTATATATATTCTTGATCAGGGTGACGAGCTGAGTCGATTGAGCTTTGTCCGTCAGTCTGTCCGTCTGTCTGTCCGTCTGTCTGTCTGTCTGTCCGTCTGTCTGTCGTCTGTTTCTACGCAAACTAGTCTTTCAGTTTTAAAGCTATCGAGCTGAAACTTTGCACAGAGTCTTCTTTTTACTGCACACTGCTAATATGTCGGAACCGACCGTATCGGATGACTATATCTTATAGCTGCCATAGGAACTATCGGACGAAAAGTGGGTCTTTGTGAGAAAAACTTTTTTGTTTTTAATGTTAACGTATCTCACTTCAGCGATTATTGATATAAAACGCTTTCACATAGATTTGGAAGTTTTTGTCAAAATCGGATGACTATATCTTATAGCTGTCATAGGAATTATCGGTCGAAAAGAAAGTTTTTTATGAGAAATTTTTTTGTTTTTAATGTTAACGTGTCTCACTTCAGCGATTATTGCTATTATACGATTTACACAGATTTGGAAGTTTATGTCAAAATCGGATGACTATATCTTATAGCTGTCATAGGAACTATCGGTCGAAAAGAAAGTTTTTATGAGAAATTTTTTTTGTTTTTAATGTTAACGTCTCTCACTTCACCGATTATTAATATTATACGCTTTTACACAGATTTGGAAGTTTATGTCAAAATCGGATGACTATATCTTATAGCTGTCATAGGAACTATCGGTCGAAAAGTGGGTTTTTATGGGAAATTTTTTGTTTGTTTTAATGTTAACGTCTCTCACTTCACCGATTATTAATATTATACGCTTTTACACAGATTTGGAAGTTTATGTCAAAATCGGATGACTATATTTTATAGCTGTCATAGGAACTATCGGTCGAAAAGTGGGTTTTTATGAGAAAAATTTTTTTGTTTTTAATGTTAACGTGTCTCACTTGAGCGATTATTAATATTATACGCTTTTACACAGATTTGGAAGTTTATGTCAAAATCGGATGGCTATATCTTATAGCTGTCATAGGAACAATCGGTCGAAAAGAGGGTTTTATTTAGAAAAATAGTTTGTTTTAAATGCTGGCGTTCTTAAACTCTGGTGTATTATAACATTTGCAAGGGTATAAAAACTTCGGCAAAGACGAAGTTACTGGCCCTCTTTTTTTTTTTGTTAAAGTTGCTTATTGCTTAATATTGGATGGGTCTAAAAATAAATAAAAACTTTCAAAAAATATTATGTTTCCTTTACTTTGTGATAAAAATATTTGCGATGGTTGAACTGGTGGAAAAAACCGCCGAAACTTAAGAAAAAAAAATTAAATCGCGATTTCTAAAAAAACGTCCATTTTGAGATTTTTTAAAAAAATTATGAGTAATCCTCTTGATATTCTTAGTTCTCTAAAAAAGGTTTCATGATGGGACAGCCATAACTTTCCGCGAAACTCACCTCCAAAGAATTAAATTTTACTAAAATCATAGTAGGCTATAAATTAAAATTATAATTGAGTGTGCGAGACAGACACGCAGCACGGGCTAGTCTTCAAGCCGTATACACAGCTGACCAAATTTTGTGTCCAGAGGCGCTATTTGATTGGGCCAAAAAGAATATAGAGAAAACTGAGGTATTTTTTGGCTCTAAGGCTGAAATAATGAAAGTGGCAGAGGAGTTGACTGTCCGCTTCAACCATGCGAAAACGGTACCAGGTACTTAGAAATACCACAGCGTCATTCCCATCGACAATGACCATCTCATGCTTAAGAAATATTCCTTCGCTGATGACTTCGATGTGTTTCCAAAAAGAAAGAATATGCCGAATAAAAATGATTAATTTTATACTACTATTGTTTATAGCCTACTATGATTTTAGTAAAATTTGATTCTTTGGAGGTGAGTCTCGCGGAAAGTTATGGCTGTTATGAAACCTTTTTTAGAGAACTAAGAATATCAAGAGGATTACTCCTAATTTTTTTTAAAAATCTCAAAATGTACGCTTATTTAAGAAATCGCGATTTAATTTTTTTTTCTTAAGTTTCGGCGGTTTTTTCCACCAGTTCAACCATCGCAAATATTTTTGTCACAAAGTAAAGGAAACATAATATTTTTTGGAAGTTTTTATTTATTTTTAGACCCATTCAATATTTAGCAATAAGCAACTTTAACAAAAAAAAACAATCGCTATATCTCTGCATCCCACAATGGTAAAATTCTGAAAAAGCTATTAAAATTCGTGGAAAACTGCGGTTAATGCCTGTTAAAAAAATTAAAATTTTTGGAGACCATGAAAAAAAAAAAGTTGCCCACTTCAGAAATAATTACCCATATGTACTCTAATTATTTGTTATAATGGCCTTGTTCAGCTGTAAAACTCGCTTCCTGATCAAGTACAAATTTGCACTGATCCTTCTGCTGAACTCGAGTGATGCGGTATCATGATAGCCAATATCATGATAGAGGAGTATGTATCGATGAAATAGTACGCAACTTTGACGTGATTCTGCTCCCACCAACAGTAATAGAGTATCGATAGACATGCTATCGATAAAAACATCGACTGTAAACTATAACAATAAATTGTAAATTATAATTAAACTTAACTGTGACTTCATATATGCAGCATTCATGTTAACACGGATTGCAAATGTGTATACGGCGAAATTTTTGAATTCAACGCCCCGCTGCGTTGTTAAAAAATGTAGCAACTCGTTCAGCAGAAACTATTTGATGCATAATTTATTTCTGATACCTGCTCAGGGATCAATTATTCTGCTGAACACGCCCAATGTGGAACTTATTAGGAACAGATTACGAATTTAATAAACAAATCATTATAAATAAATAATTTCCAAAACAATCTTCCTTTTACCACTGTGCAAAGACAACGTGGCTCGTGCCGGAGCTATCAAAACAAAAGAGGTGATAGATAAGCTTTCGCAATTTAGTCACAATAATTTTGGACCCCGCAGGCGAGGTAAGCAGTTCTTTCAAAATTAAAATAAATCAATGAATATAATATATTTATTTTCATAACATTTATATTTTCAGATGAATCAACATTTTCACATATACATTGGAGGAGGTAGCAGTGGAAGTGGTTCCTCGACAGGAGAAAGACCAGCTGCTGGAGGTCCAACACAAACCAGACGCCCCTTTCCAGCCACGCGACCCCCACCATGCCGTTTTGGGACAAGCGCGAGGTTTAAAGAAGTGACCTTTTGGTAAAGCGCCAGCTGCTGGAGGCACAGTTGAAGGCGATAGATCAAGAAATACAGTGTTCTCCTGCAAACGCATATGAGAGGCGTTTCGCTAAGTGAGCCAAAGAAAAAAAAGCGGAAGAACCAAAAAATCCCAGTGTGGTTGAGGAGAAGGTTCCAGAGGAGCAAAAGGAGGAAAACACGCTGGAAAAAAATATTTGAAAACTTAAATAATATTTTTTAAGCCTACAAATTGAAAATAAAAATGTGCAAAAATAATTTTTGGAATTCTATGGTTGACGCTTTTTCAGCTGGAAATGTTTAAATTTATTCTTTTGAATCTATAATCTATTGAGCATAAAAACGAAGAAGTTTTTGATCTGCGCGAAGTTGATGGAATATATTTTGAAGGAATAGGTTTTTTTTTATATATCTGGTCAATTTAAGCCCAAAAAAAGTTTCTTCTTCAGGTGTTTTTTTTTTTAAATTCTTCGTTTTGGTATGCCTTACATAAATCAAAAATAAATATGCGTCCATGTGCCATGGGGACGGAAATATTAAAATTAAGTTTTTTTTTTTTTTAATAATAAAACTCAAGCAATAAGTTTTATTTTTTGAGTAATAAAAAAACTCAAATACTAAGACTTATTTTTTTATTTTTCGAGGAGTAAATAAAAATAAAAAATTATGCTTACTTCTTCTATATTATAAAAAAATTCAAAATAGGCATCGATTTTTTAATTTTAAATAAAAATCTCAAATCAATTAATTATTTTTTGAGTAATTAGGAAAACTCAAAATATAATTCTCAAAAATAGATTTTTTTACCCTTGGAGAGGGTATATTGAAATTGACCGGATGTTTGTAACGCACAGAAGTATATATATTCTTGATCAGCATGACGAGCTGAGTGGAAACAGCCATGTCCGTCTGTCTGTCCGTCTAACCGGCTGTTTCTATGCCATCTCCTCCGTCAGTTTTGAAGCTATCTTAACCAAACTTTGCACGAAGTCTTTTGGTATATATACGCTGCACATTTGTCGGAATAGCTGCCATAGGAACGATCGGTCGAAAAACTAGTTTTAGTGAGAAAAACATTTTTGTTTTCAATGCTACCGCTCCCAACCCTCGTATTTATAAGTTTTCTATGATTTCACATAATTTCACCGAGATTTATCAAAATCGGACAACTATATAGTATAGCTGCCATACAAAGATAGGTCTGAAAAAAGTCTTAGTGAGAAAAACTTTTTGTTTTCAATGCAACCAAAAT
>JAEIFU010003538.1:0-27284 GCA_018904235.1 Lordiphosa stackelbergi | reverse complement strand
TGAAAAAATTCTTGCCAAACACTAATTTAATAAGGCGAGGCTTTTGCGACCTAATGACATATTCGTTGTAGATAGGGGTTTTCGCGATGTCGTTGGTGAAATAGAAAGAAAAGGCTTTACAGTTCTGATGCCAGCATTTAAAGGAAATAAAACTCAACTGGACACCGAAGAAGCAAATGAGTCTCGAAAAATCACCAAAATAAGGTGGGTTGTCAAAGCCGTTCATGGATCAATTGCTCAAAAATATAAAATTTTACATCACAATCTGTACAACAAATATCTAAGCAAAGTTGGTGATCTATGCAGAATCGCTGGGTATCTCAACAACAAGTTTGGAAATAGGTTAAACTCAGATAAAGAATTAGGAAGCAGAACACTTTCTTATTTTAAAAATCGTATGATGTTTCCAAATACTTTGTCTGAAGAAGTTGGGAAAGAGCGGGACAATCGAAGAGAAGTTTATTAAGTCCATTGAATACATCATCACTTTTCGAATTTCCAAGACTCACGGAAGACGAGCTAAAGGTATTATTTTCTGGATCTTACCAACTGTCGCTAGCAGTCTGATACCTATCAGAAATCCTGAATGAATCATTCGTTAAAATGAGTCCCTCAATAATAAAATTCGAGGTTCGCTCTAGGCATATTAACAGCAAGTCCTACTGTGTCTATGTCGATTTTATTTCAAATAATAAAAGCAAAGATGGCGTACAACGTTATTGCAGTAGTTGTCCCAGTTGTCTCATGCTGCAAGTGTGATTTATTACTTGGCTCCTGCAAGATACTTATCACGCATTATCCGTTCAGCAGCAATTTTATCAAGAATTTTTGAGTCGGATGAAGCGAATGTTGTGATAAACGAAAATAGTGAAGATGACGAGTAAGTAAAATAAGCGAATATTTATTTTTGAATTTTTCTTTAAAAAGCTATATTTTTAAACTTTCAGGTAATTTATTTAAACTTTCAGGTGATTGACTATTAAGGTTAGAGGAAATTCCAGGGTAAGTTTTAAAGGTGGCGGTAGTCCAACGCGATACTAGAAAAAACCACCAGATTATATTTTTCTTTTAACTTTTGGAAAACTTGGATCTATTATCTCTCACTAACAAACTTCATCGTCTCTAGCTACTTTGGTTCCCTGATATTTCTATTTAAAAAGCCCCTTCAAAACTCCAAAAAAGGGGGTATTGACGATATCTTAAGGACATGGCATCAAAAATTGACCCAACATAAAATGGACCGGCGGCAGATCAGTTAACAGTTCTGTTTTGAATAAAGTAATCTTTCCAACTATAAAGGAAATTTCGAAATCCCAGACTTTAGGCCGCACCCCTTCACTTATCGGGCTAGACCCTTTGAATTATGATTTAAATATGCATCATAAAACATATATCACTATCAACAAATTGCATTTAAACATCAAATTAGAAAGGGCAACCCTGTTAACAGGTTGGAATAAAATGGACCATGAGCATGGACACAAACTTTTTAACGCGATTTTCATATAAGAAAATAAAATCTCTTGAAGTTCTGGGACACCGACGGATTTTTCGAGCGTTTTGCAAAGCAATCGAGGCCAAAATCACCCCCGATTATTCCAAATCTTAAACAAGATCAATCTAAGTACGGCATACACCTACCTACGTTCATAAATTGTTGGCTCTATGTCTTATGTTCTCTGAGATCAAAGGACTAGCAACTATTTTTTTCTAAGATTATCCGCAGAAAATTTTTCAGAAAGAATTAAACTTGGAAAATACGGTTTTATCAAAACGTAACCACATTTTCCATATTAAGATCCAAAAATTTGTACCTTATCAGCAAAATCAAAACTTCGTGTTTGGTTTTTCTGTAACGTCATTAAGCAGCTTACATTAAAACACATTTGATTGGAATACGACACTTCATGTGGCCACAGGACACGGAAATGGGAAGGAACCTTGCAAACACACGTTTATGCATATTTCTCGTAATCCTGACGTGCTAGGGGAGAACGCACAATTTTTTTGAAATCATAGACCAAAAATACATATAGAAAGTATGAATCTTCTCTGTTCAAAAAAAAGTTCTAGTTTAATTCTCTCTTCCCATATTGATTTATTTTAATAAGCTGTAAGTTCGAAACTGCTTAAAAATTAAAATATAGCCAATGAAGAAGAATTTGCTTTTTAACAAATAGATTTAATACGGAAATGTTGTTCAATGAGCTGTTGGGCTAAGCAAAAACTGAAGTCGCGGCGGGTTCAGTTATATACATATATTCTGGATCAGCAGCTGAGATGATATAGCCATGTCCGTCTGTCCGTCCGTCCGTCTGTTTGTATGCATCTCCTCCTTGGCTAAATTTTTCGAAGCCAATTGTTAAATGAAAATCATTTGAAACCTTTCTTTGATAAATGATACGACCTGCAAGGGTATATAAACTTCGGTCGAGCCAAAGTTAGCTTTTCTCTATTTTGAATATTTTACTAAATTAACTCGAAACCAATTTAAATTACTATCTCGTGGTTAAATCGATTGAGAATTTTAAATGCGTTTTTCACAAAATCGAATTTTTTGAGTAATGCCTGCCTTGATATGTATCGATATGTCTTCGCATACACCAGGGCCTGACAGCCAAGCCACTGGGGGCCGAAGTGACTCGGCAGTTCACACCGAATGCTTGCCGAGCCTATGCAACACTAAGTGTCAGGGAGAGACAGGTATATTATTCTGACCTCTCCATTTGGCCTCTCCATTTGGCATACACACATATGTCAAGGGACAGCAGCACACTTAGAATTCCAAACTAAGCTAAGCACAGTCTGAGTGATGGGACACCCCCAATCCAAGCACAGTCTTTCCGTTCCAGTCCAATCAGCAATGATTATTTGTTAAAATAAATAAAAGTGCTCCCCGTTCAATATTTATTAAGAATACATTATTTGATATTAAATGCAGAATAACAATCTTGCTTTCGAACATATTTTGTCGGAATTAATATTAATTAATTGGTGATACAGCCATTTGTTGACTTTAAAATCAAAGAATTTGCTTTGATTTTGTTTTGTCTGACCCAAACTTTGGGTCCCAAATAACTTAATTAAAAACAGCCGCACCTTTCTGTCTCCGAAAATTGTATTTCAATCCAACTTTTAAATAATAATGAATTTTAACTGCAAATAAAACCCACTTCTAAACTAATTTGAGTTAAGTATTATGCCAAAATAAATGTTTCTTCTTTATTTTTTTGCTATTTTACTATGATATATTTATATTACGACAACTCTAAGCCCCATGACAAAGTTGTCTCACCCTTTTGGAAAGCCCCCAAAAAGGGAAAGCTGCAAAAAAGTTAATAATGCGCAGCTTGAACATTTTCTTGAGTCAATTTTCGTCGCAACTTTTATTTTTGACTGCTCGCAGTCGCAGCCGGAAAAGCGCAGGCAAGCGGAAATGTGGCGGCACAATTAAAATCCACGCCCCTTGAGGAGAAAAGGGTTGGCGAGCTTCGCGTTGAACGTAATTAATTCCCTTTTTGGTTTTGGCAAACATTTTACGCACTGTTTGCTTGTCTTTTGTCTTTGGCCCAAAAAGATCACCGCGCTGACATCTCGATGTCTTAGGGCAGCTCAATCTGCGAAAAGTCTGAGGATTGAACTTTCCCTGGTTTCCACAAAGCTATCGCGCTTATTAAAGAAATCCACCACAAAGTCCGAAAACAGGACAAACCCATGGGCAAACAACGCATAAATAAACTAATTTAAGTTTTGCAGTTTGCTGTCTGGCAACAGTTGCTCCATTTGGCTCATCATCATATTCCCAAAAAATTTCATCGCATTAGCGGCCCAGTAGGGCGACGGTTCAAAGTTCAACATTTCATCTGAGCCAGGGACTCTCGGCCTTCCTGTCCAGAAATTTGCATATTTGTGGTTTGCTGCTGCGTGTCCAACGCATGTGAAATGTTGGTTCCTTTTATTTTGTGCGCTCTCACGTTTCCTTTTTATCTGTTAGTGTGTGTGCGTGCGAGTGTTAGTGTGAAATTTAACGCCGGTTTTTGTCGCATTTTTGCCTTGGCTAAATTTTTTGGGGACCATAATAGACTCTGCATAGAAAATGAGACCAGTAATTTGATGGCACCACATTGTAGCCAAACACAGCCGAGCTGTGGTCGACGGGAGCAGGCGGCGGGGTGGGAGTGCTGATGTGGGGACGGGTGTGTGGTCATTTGAATGTGGCTTACATCTTTGGTTCTAGGGTTTGTTTCATTGCATATTTTTTTGAAAGTCCCTGCATGCTGTCTGAATTGAAAGGCTTACAAAATTCTCTTTTTCCTTCAAATAACTAAATGATGTACTTAATGAGGTTGCATGGTATAAGAACCGCAAAGCTCAGACCTAGCAAGGCGAAACACCAGCGCCACCAGTCACTCCTGTCCCACGCAAAGTTCGCGCTCAATCAACCCTGTCTAGAGCCCACTTAACACGCCCGCACTTCGCTTAGATTTATTTGCCCAGCCACGCCCTCCGCTTTCAACAATTGGCTTTGCGGCTACTTACGACCTACCTGCCCCTGCCGGCTGCTGCTCTGCCGTGTTCGGATCCCTGTCTCTAAATGTGTAATGTTGTGCGTTTTGGGTACATGTGTCAACAGTTCGCCAAAATGTCCAACGCGGCGTGTACGCAATGCTCGTGCCTTGTGTATGTGTTTAAGTCTAAATTATTAACCGAACGGCAGAGGCAATATTGCAATGCCATAAACCGAGCACTTGAAACTAACACACGCACACTCACCCTCGCACACACGTTCTCACAAAATGGGTCGCAGCAGCAATTTCATGAGTCATTTAACCGAGTTGTGCGATGCGAGCAACTGAAAAAAGGATCGATGGATGTTTTGGTATGGCACATGATTATGTTTATGAAACTCTTTGTGTGTGAGCGTGCGTGTGCGGCTGTTATTGGGCATTCATGTTGTTGAAGTGCGCACAAAAACATAAACACAAAATCGAAAAAAATAAAAACTTGCAGCGGATGCGAATGGCCAGCCAAGACCGTACGAAAATGAGCAAAACTGTACGTGTGCGCCTGTGTGTGAGTGTTCATAAATACAAACAACCGAACCCGGAGAGCAGCAACGGAAACACGCAACACTCACATCCGCCTTTTGCCTTTAATCTGGCCCTCAGTTTAGTAGCCGGAGAGGTGTAGGCAGGGAGCTTGTCTATGGACTGACCCAAAAGTGCGGAAATTAAAACATATGTATTTATAGCCCACACATGGTAGCCTCGTGTTTCTAGCCAACTGCAACGGCAACAGCAAACAAGAAACAAGTTTGCCTCCAGCTTAAAACTGACCCCGAATTCCATAAAGAAGAACACCAACAACAACTAAGGATATGCATCTGCCTCGAATCTCTGCCATGTGTGCGCTGTGTTTGTAAAAATCTTTTGGATAAGCAGTGACAATCGGGTATTCGACTTTAATGATGAAGCTGGAGTCAGCGAAGAAAATAAAGTTTGAAAGTGGTTGAGAGCGATAACTCCGACATGGTTAAAGCTATGAATTTGAAATGTTGTCTGTAGGTTGTTAAGATAGAGTTGGATATTTTGCTGGTCCAGGACAGGGTTCTAATTGGTTCGAAAAAGGTTCAGAGCCAAATCTCAAAAATTATCAAAAATCTTTAAGAGCTAACGTTCGCAGAATTTGTAAACCCAGCTCAAGCGAGTTCAATATCGACAAACTGTATATCACAAGTTTATTCAATTTATCTATAAGCATATATTTCATATGGTGGCGTTTGAGGCGTACTAATGTCAAACTCAACTTCCTTCAAAAAATCCTTATTAACTAAATTTTGAGCGTGTGCAGCACAGCAAACTGTAATTATAGAGTCCTCCAAGAAATTTATTGAGTTAACTTGGCCATCGTCCAAACCAAGAATTGCTTTTTATGCACATGAGCAACCTTTATAAACATTACATTCTTCATGTTTGCATTCCTTTTATGCTCTGCAGTTGTCATTGAAAAGTTATCCTGCTCGATCCAAAATCGCTCCATTATCGATGGTGATAGTATAAATCTGACCCAGAGAAATGTCGGATTGGAGAACTTCTTGAATGATAGTAAGATTGTATGTGTCGCTGAAAAAAACTACTTAAAATATTAGGTTTTCGGTTCATGGTCCGGTTCGTCGGACTCAAAAAACCATAGCCGAACCAGTTCTAAGGGTCGGTTCGGTTCAGGACCAGTCTGCAGCCTTGGTTTATACCGACTTACACTCAGATTAATATTGAACGCTCTCATACATATTCACACAATTCAAAGAACCCGGAAGTCGCCGGAACATATAAACAGGTCATTAAAAAGAAACCACATCCGGTTTTGCTTCGATATAGCCGAATCAAGCCAAAACCGTAACCGAAATAAATTTATTTAAGTGATTGTAACCGAAACCGAAATAGATTTTATTTTGGTTAATCAAACCCGACACAAAAGAGCCGGTACCATTTCGGGTTTTAAAATATGTTATATTCGATTGTAAATGTAAAAAAAGGTTAAAAAAAGGTGTATAGCCAGCTCCTCCAACGGGGCCAAGCCAATCATTCTCACAATTTCTTGGCGTGTGTGCTTTAAATTTTTCGCACAAGAGAAAGGGACCTACATCAAATTAATTCAAATTAATTTTGTTAGCAATTCGTTATGTAAATCCCTCCACTGAGTCCAAAAATCTACATCACAAATTTTTTAGCGCCGAAAACTTTAGTTCTCGAAAAATCGCGAAAAAGCTAGTATTTTGATTGGGGGAAAAAAAGTAGCTTTAGAAAAATGTGTACATCTTCAGTATCGGTTCATTCATTATGAAAAGGTAAGGTTTTCTTGGAGGGCAATTGAATTCCCTGTCATTTATTCAAACACCACTTTTTAATCTGGCACTTCTTAATCTGGGGCTTGATAAAGGCTTTTTCAAGTAACTTTTGATTAAATTGATCACTTTATTAAAAATTCAAGATTTTAAGTGCGATTGTCATCACGAAAAAAATTGTGTAAATTTTTATTGCTGCTCACCAAAGTTTTATCTATTAAAAATGCAACGCCACAATTTCCTCATTTCATTTAAGTAAAAAATGGAAGGTTTCAAATTCATGCAAATTGACTTAGTTTGAATGTTTTATTGTTCGTCCAAGGAGGCATGGTTAACATATATAGGGTGTTCACCATCCCGCGTAAAAGCGTAAAGCAAAAAGCGTAAAATCCAAAAGTTTACTCCACAACAACAAATCACATAAGAAAAAAATTACGCACTTTTTGCTGCCCCGGGGGTATGTTTAAAGAATCAGCGTAAAAGTGTAAAGTGTGTAAACAGTTGAAGTGTTGTAAAATTATTCAAAGTATCGACAAAAAATTCTAAATATCACGCCATTTCGAGATTTTTCTCTTAAAAATATGCGGTCACACCTACAATAATTAAATTTTTTGTCAGTTTAACTGCATCTGGCTAGTAAATATATTGAGACATCTTCCTTAAAATAGCTCCTTACACTCTGTCTTGAACACCTAGAGACCCGTCGTAACCTACTGTAATAATAGCATTTTCCCTATTGATGCAGCTTCTCCAAACAACCCCAAACAGAAAAATGCTACCTGTAACAGTTACAGGGACCGTAATTTTTATAATTTTTTTTTTATAAAAAATTACAAAATAAAAGTTATTTTTTGAAAAAAATTATTTTTAATTTATATTTTTTTAATTTTTATATAAATTTTTTTTTTAAATTTTTAAATTCATACCTTAAGGATCCTTAATGTTGGTGCTTTCAGGACATGTGATGTATCAAATGATAGGTATTGAGCTGTACATCATGAATGTTTTTAAATTTTGGCAATACACTACGCGGTTCTCAAGATATTTACATTCAATTTTTATTTTAAATTTTTATAATAAAAATTGACAAATAACTCTTATTTTTTTATAAAAATTTAAAAATAATTTTTTTTTTGATAGTTTTTTTATTATAAAATTGAAAAGTAAAAATAACTTTTATTTTTAGATTTTTTTAATAAAAAATTGAAAAATAACTTTTATTTCATGATTTTTAAATAAAAATTTAAAAATAACTTTTATTTCATGATTTTTTTATTTTGATCAAAAAATAAGAGTTAATTTTTAACTTTTTTTATAAAAATTAAAAATAAAAATTTATCTTGTTAACATGATATTGCATCCTGAATTAGTATATCTAAGATTTTCCCATTAATGTAGAAAATTTTTTTCAGGTTCGATTTTTTCAAACTCATAACTCTTATTTACGATCCCTGCTGTAACTCAAGTTCCGTTTGGGGTCGAAATGCAGTCGACATAAAGCATGGGGCCGCACAGACCCATTGGTCATTGAAAAATGGTACCAAATTGGTTCGCCAGTTGACTTATTTGGGCACACCGAACTTGGTTTCTCGCCGCCAGCATGCAATTGCAGTAAGATCCTCCATAAGGTCGTCTACGACTTCACCGACAGCATCCTGGTCCAAATTTAAAGTTGTTTTTTGTGTTCATTTTTCGTCATGTTTCTATTTAGCTAGATTTGTAGACCTTTTTTTCAAATGCGTTAAAAATACGTATTCAACTTTGACACAAATAAGTGACAGGAAATAGCCTCATCCTCTCAAAAACAGCTGATTTACAGCCAAAGATTACAGGGTAAAACTTTTAGGGGTGCTCAATAAGGGCTGTGTCGCGTGAGAATTTACACAATTACTGCTTAATAAACAATTAAACAATTTTCCGGCTGGTTACATGGATATTTTTAACAGGAAAATATATTTTATGATAAAATGGTTATTTGGTATCATAGTTTTTGGTTTCTTAGCTAATATGTACGGAATGCTATTTTTGCTGGATAACCAAATTCCGTGGTAGTTTTCGAAATATTGTATATTCCAAGTGGTTTCGTCATCTTCGTTACATTCTTTTCTTTACACAGTTTTCTCTTAAGGAGTAAATTTGGAACTAGATCTATCCAAGTAAAGGTCTAAAATATTGGCAGCACGTTTGCGGAAAAGAAATACTGTAACATCTGATACACAAAGATCAACACCAGCAATTTCCAAAGTAGTACACAAAAAGTGGAGGTATCTGCTTTTGCCATAATATCCATTTCTTATTTGAAGCATTCTGAGAGTTGTTTGATACTAGGGAATGACGGTTGTTTATTAAAATTAATTTGAGACTCAATGTTCGGATCGACTGTATCAGCAACTGGGGGCAAATACATAGAAATAATTTACTTGTTTGTTATTGTCGTTAGAAAAAAATTAACAGGTATTTTGTTTTTGTAGTTCTTCTTATTTGATATTTAATTATGAAGAAACTTTTTGAAAAAACAGAGTGAGGTAAAATTATTCAGTTAGGCCCCAAAAAAAACAAATAAAAAAAAAAAAAAAGCAAAGAACACATTATAATTGGGGATTTTTCAAGGCGTCGTCTTATAATTTTTCGCACAAGAGCAAGGGACCTACAGTTTAACTCCGAGTCCGAACGGCAAAGTTTGAAAAGCTTTTCCATGGCTAGTTAATTCACAGCTGGTGCCAATAGCTGGTGAAGGTGACCGGATGTGTAAAAGCTATTTTGTAAAGAAAGAAAAAACTTTTTTATTAGATGTTCCAAGGCGGGATTCAACCCACGGCTCCCGCACAACAGGCCACCACACTAACCGCTGGCCTACTTCTACGGATGTCAAAATTTCGATATCGATTATTGTTTCAATATTTTTTTGGTGAGTATTTTTGTTAGTTTGGGCCACAAGAAGGGAGGATTTCTGTGGGCATTCTCTTGGACATAGCTAGTATTACTGATATTACTAATATCCGGGAGAATGCATTTAGGAAACCTTTATTTTTGTGGCCACTCGACCTAGATTACAAACTTGTCCCAAAAAACGATTAAATGGTAGAAGTCCAAATAGTAAGTTAGAATTAAATCTAAACATTCTCAAACATAATAAGAACAAGTGAAAAAGTAGGTCAAGCCCGACTAAAATATACTCTATCAAACCTCTATCTCTTACCATCTCTGAGATCTGTTTGTTCATACGGACGGACAGACGGACGGACAGACGGACATGGCTATATCGAATCGGCTGTTGATGCTGATCAAGAATATAAATACTTTATTGGGTCGGAAATGATTCCCTCTTCCTGTTACATACTTTTGCACAAACTTAATATGCTTTATGTACCTTCGGTACGGTGGCCGTCTGTGGCCCAGTGGTTAGTGTGCTGCACTGCTGGGCGGGAGGTCGTGGGTTCGATCCCGCTTCTGAACATCTAATAGTAAAAGTTTTTTTCTTTCTTTAGAAAAATAGCTTTTACACATACGGTCACCGTAACACCAGCTATTGGCGCCAGCTGTGAAGTAATTTAGCCATGAAAAGGCAAATTCTCAAACTTTGCCGTTCGGATTCGGCGTTAAACTGTAGGTCCCTTTCTCTTTTGCGGAAAATGTAAAGCACACACGCCAAAAGATTGAGAGAAGCTTGGCTTGGCCCCGTTGGAGGAGCTGTATAGCCAGTTTTACGTTTTAGATTACCATCGGTTCAGAGTATAATAATAATTCGGCGAATCACAAAGAGATGGCTACATATTATAGAAGGAACGTTTTAAATAACATACTGGATATGAAACTATGCTTGGTACCGTATTGTAAAAGAGTGAAGGCTTAAATATGTTAATGTATTCTATTGTTATACAACAGGAAGAAATTTGACGGTTTTAAACCAAGCTTAAAATGTTTCGTTTTTATAAGTAACGCAATGTAAAGCTGTAAGCTTTAAAAATGATCTCGTGAAATATTAAAAAAATCCTTAAGTACAAATATTCTAAATGAGAACAACTCCACTCCAGTGAACCAATACACTCTTTTTTTTAAGCAGCAATTTGGACTTGTTATTACAGCCATTCTAATCGTGTTCGTTCAGTGCAAAAGGTACTAGTTGTTGTACCCTGTACGATATCTCTGATTCTTATAGAACATGGCGGAGCAGCATAGCAGCGCTGTGAATATCCTGGCCTACAATGTAAAATTATTCCGGTTGAGCGATGTTCCAAAATCAATAAAATTTTTTCATAGTGGATTATACAATGTTTTCGAGAATGGAATGCAGGCTGGGACCCTAACCCGCACCATAATCACATTTTTCAATGTAAAAGGAACCGGTTCTAGAACTTTTCAGCTCAGCGGCAGCAAATCTTGCTCGGAAATTCTGGTCATGGAAATTTTATTAAAAAACAAAAGTATTTTAACTTTCCCAACAAAACAAAATCATGTTTAAAATTCGGCAACTATTCACTTCTTCTCTTTATCTACCAACCACCCTGCATAAACTTTACTACAAATCAAGTAAGAAAACCGTTCATGCCCGACTATAATATACTCTTTACCTGGAAGTAAGCTCAATATGTAGTTTACTGCCGCATTAGCAGCCGAAAGGGGTGGAAATGGCTATATCGACTCCGCTGTTGATGGTGGTCAAGAACAATCAAATATGCTTTAAAGGTCGGAGATGCTTCCCTCTGGCTGTTACGTACATCTGCACAAACTTAATATACTCTGTGTAACTTTGGCACAGAGTATAAAAAAGCGTTTGCGCATAGACTGGACCACTCTAGAAAGCCTGGAGAAGCCCCAAGTGTTGGTCAAGTCAAGTTCTTTGTTGCTCTGCATATTCGTGTTCATGCCGTTGCAGTTGGGCTGCAATAATCCGCTTTGCCCCGCCCACAAGTTCAACCATTGGACTTGGACCATTGGAGGCGGCACCTGCTGCTGTTTGGCCCCGATCTAAGTGCTTGTAAAATTACAGTTTGTGGTTTTTTAAATGGAAATTAATTTTCACTAAGAGAGGAGCTAAAATGTAGAAATGTTCCAACATTTTTGTAGAAATCGAATTTGACAATTTAATTACTTTGAATGATAGGACTGTCTTGTGGCTTCTCCGCTTATCGCTTTCTTTCTGCAGCTTGGCTATCCACTTAAACCACATTGCGCTTAATCCTCAAACAGTTAATCGTATTAAGTACACGATACGTAGTGTGAATGACCGTTTAGTTCCTCTTCTCTTTTAATTCTCAACAATTTGTGTTTTAATATGCTGTGGATAGGAATTTTTATTTTTTCTCCATCTCTGTTTTTTTTAACTGCTGGTAAAAGTTTTAATTTAATTATAGTTCCATTTGCGGGTAGGAGGAAAAAGGAGGAGAGACAAAGACGGGGAGAGCTAAAGCGAGCGAGACGCATAAGACTTTCTGGATTATGGGCCGTAATAAATGTCTGTACATACGTAAGTAGGAGAGCATATGGTTTGTATTTATTCAACTTGCAAACACACACCCACACACGCACACACACGGCCACTCTGGCCAAGAGGACTGAAACGTTGCAGTTTTCAACCGGACCCGACTTGGCTCAAGATAAACTTTTTAATGCTGATTATCTTCCGGCTGCTGCTGTTGCTCAGCTGCCCGAAAAATCTAATAAAATAATTCGGTGTGGGCAGATTGTGCTCAGGCTCGGGCAGATTGAAATCGGAGTGCCCACAGCTTGGACTTAATTGAGCCCAGCTTATTTAAATTTTAATAAATTTCAATATACTGACACTTACACATACATATTTATGGCAAATTAAATAAACCACATGCAGCTGCCCCCATTTATTAACGGATATTCCTTTCCGCCTTGTCATTGATTTATCACAAGTGGCCGCTGCTGCTTTTACTGTAACAATTCAGTAACTTTTGGCGTCAAGCTGGCAAAAAGCCGCCTATAGCAAACTGGGCAGAGAGTGCGCAACAGTGAGAGGCTCTCGGCCAAAATGTATTACGGTCATAAACTGCAGCAGACACACTACGCACAAACCCATAGTGGAAACCCGACAACCAACAACACCCATTTTACATGCGATGTTTTACGGGTTGGACCAATTGGGCGACTGAGTGATGATAGTCTTGAGCTCTTCTACGGTCCTTGGCTTGTTAACGTAAACCTTTGACTTCAAATATCCCCACAAGAAGAAGTCAGGCGGCGTCAAATCGGGCGAACGCGGTGGCCAGTCAAATCCCCACTTTTCGACATCAAACGGCCCGGAAACAATTTCTTCAGAAAATCGATTGTTATGCGACTTGTGCGCGGTGGAGCGCCGTCTTGTTGGAAACCAGAACTGCCTCATACGCTTTCGACGAATAATTGGCATCACAAAATTGGTCATCATGTCGCGATAACGCTCCTGGTTGATGGTAACAGCATGGCCATTTTCATTTGGAAGAAAAACGGCCCAATGACCGTTTTCGCTCTAACGCCAACGCAAACTGTGACTTTTTCGTCATGAAAGAGGCACTTCTTGAATCTCCTGAGGATTTTCAGTGGCGTAAATACGGCAATTTTGCTTATTTACGGTCCCATTCAATAGTGTGAAATGTGTAAAATTTTTTTTAAACGTTTTTCACAATTGACTTGTTCTGTTGAGGCGCAAATTTCAATGCTATTTTTAAAAGCACGTTGAGTTTCATGTTGAGCGCTCGCGTGGCGTGTATTGTTCCATGGTAAAAATCTGCTTGGACTGACGCTTCCAAACGACGGTATGTCATTAAGCGATCTGACATCTCTGTCAAAAGTTATGGCGTTGCCAGATGGGTCCAAAAAAAAATTAAAAAACCATTTCTGTTAGTCATTATAAATGTATCGGTTGCAGAAGAAATGATAAAGATCGGATGAGCCGGTTCTCGATTTATGAGCAAATAAATTGAATCCTCCCCGCCACCCTTTTTTAAACACAACAAAGCCCGCCACAATCTTAGAGAGAGAGAGAGAGAAGAGTAGGGGTACGGAGTGTATGTTATAGTCAGGCTTGACAAACTTTCTCACACTGTTTTTAGAAAAATGGTTCCGAAACTAGCATTGTGCTAAAGAAGAAGCTCGATTGCTTCTTAGTCTGAAAAAACAAGGCCAATCTTTACGAGCCATTGCCAAATTAATAAGAGCAAGTCCTAATTTGTTAAAAATGCATTAGAAGAAAACCAAGACAGAAACCCGTGGAAGTCTCTCAAAAAACAACGAAGTACTCCAGCCACTACATAGTATCTGGAAGCCCCATTGAGACCCATTTAAATCATCAGAAAATATTGCAGCCAGAAATAAATTCCTCCAACTATCCAAAGCCAACTTCTAAGATACTTAAACTACTGGGAAGAATTGCCAGAAAAAGGAGAAGAGTCCCACTTATGCGCAAAAATATCAGCAGGAGGCAAACTTTTACAAGGGACCCACAAAGACTGGGTAGGATGCACCTGAGGGAGAAAAAAAAAATGGAAAACATATTATGGAGCGATGAAATCACAGATTAATTTGTTTTAAGGAATATTCTTGAAAAGAATGTTCCACATTGTAGCGCCTAATAATGGAAAGAATTCCATCCACAGTTTACAAAAAAACAGTCAAACATGGAGGTGTAATATAATGGTATGGGTTTCTCCTACCAGGTACAGCATGGATCATTATTCAGACTCCACATTAAGCTACATACTGAAGAGTACAAATCCATATAGGAAACAATTATGGTGGCATCTGTTATGCTGAGGAAAAGTATGCCATTACGTTAGGTATTTCAGCAGTCTGATCTTAAGCACATCAGGCTGTTATCTAACATTTTTGAGGTCCATAAAGTTGACGTTCTACGGTATTAAGCCAATCCACTGAACCTTAATCCCATTAAAAAAACTGGTGGGAGACTTAAAAAATTAGCCAAAGCATTATTTTGAAATAAACAAAAATTATGGGAAAGTTTCCAAAAACTGTATTATATGAAGTAGACATCAGTTTAGGTTTTTTGTTTTTGGGGAGAGAAGGGTCTAAAAAATTCAAAGGTACGGCGTGGGCTAATAAAAATATTTAAAATTTTTAGATGATCATATCCAAAATATGCTTTTTTAGGTAAAATCATATACTAAAATAACATAGGTTCGAAATAGGTCGAAATATATTTAAAAAATAAGTTTAAAAATATATCAAAATATGACTCTTCTCAAAAATACCACTAAAAATTCACGTACTTATGCAAGCCCCAGAACCACCCAATAAATGCTAAACTCCGAGGAAGGTACTATACAGGTGAGCTCTGTAAATGCCTCTATGGCGTACTATTCAAGCACAATTACGGTAAATGGTTTTGAATTGTATTGTGCAGGCTTTCTACTCTCATGCAGTAGAGTCGAATATTAGTGAGCCGCAAAAGGCAGTACCAATTTAGTGGTGTGTTCCAGTTCACGCATACGAGCAAAAAGTGATTCTTATCATAAAAAATTATAGATTTTCAGTTTTGTAGCATCTGGTGAACTCATACACTTAGATTACAAGCGAAAATAATGGAGCTGGCCCGTTCGGATTTTCTTCTCATTTTTCCTCTTCACCATTGCACTATAGGCGATTAATGATTTTGTGGCATAAACTCTAAAAATAAAGCTGGGCCTTGAATTTTGTGTAAATGTGTCTTATATTAAACTAAATTTCAGAGAAAAAAATGTCATCAATTAGGCCACCCTATTTCCATACCTGGCCTACCTGGAGAATGGTATGGACCACAGCATCTGTTTTATAAAAATCAGTCTTTTTGATGTACCAATTTAGCACATTTGACAATTCGGAGTTGAATAGTATATGTGTAATACCCACGCCCCCTTTCAACCAAAAATTGGTCTGTGAGGGCGGAAGCTCAGGCCAATTTTCTTTTTCAATCATAGCCCTCCCTCGGCAACAGTTTTTGTCGTCCCATATTGGAGGTGATGATGTTGCTGTAATTTTCCATGGAAATTTTAAAAAAACCATTCTTAGTGCATGGTTTTTATATCTTAACAGATATCTTTAATTTATTTAACTTGATCTATATTTTTGTGTTAAATCGATTTTGTTGATCTCTGCTTTAGTAACATTCAGTTATGCCATCAGCATTTCAATTGATGCTGTTTCCAAATGCACCTAGTTTGCAGCTGAGTGCTTTCTCTAAAATTTTTTGAGTGTAGTTTAGAATAGTGATCTCAAATCAAAGATTCAATAATTTTCTATGGCTCCGTTTAGATTTTTTTAGTAGATTGCTCTTACATTTAAAGCCATATCATTAATTGTCAGATAGGTCAAACAAGATATAAATCAAAAAACAATTAGACTGCAGTAATCGCGTAAAACATTGTTTTTAATCAGTTTTAAAGTAGTTTGAATACAATAACCAAAAATATTTCAAAAATCTATTTTTTTTGCTCGAAAATACGGAGAGATTTCATTTTTGAACGCGCCTGGAAAATTTAAAAATTCAACAAAACTATTTTAGTTTTCTACATGAATCCTTTCCTACGAAGAACCAGATAAGGATTATTCAAAATCTATGGTATTTAGGAGCTGTGAGCAATTTGAGTGTAAAAATGTGGTATTTTCGTGATTATTCAAAATAAATTTCCGCGTGCGCTACGAAGCATTTACCGTACTTGCTATGTTCGTTAATTTCGTTTTTAACCATGAATAAAAGGTATACTTTTATGTGCAGACGCTTCACTTGGTAGCATATGTTTTTCTCTCTAAATATGTAAAAGCATATGACATATTCCAAAATAGGTCGAAATAGGTTAAAATATGTTAGCATAACTAATGAGACACCAGTAGAGACTTGCCATTAAAAGTATGCCAAAAGAATAGCAGTAGTGGCCAAAAATAGAGGTGGATACACTGGATACTAAGTTAGGTAATACTAATTTACCTAAAAAGATCACAAAATGGAAATTAAAATTTTGTTTCTTACCAACACATGAAGTGTACCAATTATTATGATCACACTGAAACCGTATCTAAAACACAATCTCTTTTATGTTATATTATTATCCTATGTTACAATTAAGTTTATTTTATTAAAAACAAATAGTTAAAGAACCAATGAGAACAAATTTTAAGTTAGAAACAATGAATAAAATTGTTTTCTGTTACCTTAAAATCAGAGTTGATGTGTGGACCTATTAATATGATCAGGTGTGTACTTACCATTTAATAAAAACTAATTTCTGTAAATCACTTATGCTGCTGTTCAACTTCAAAAGGCAATTGACATAAACAAGACAGCTGTTATATGCACAATCACAACAACTCGACCCGAAGTCGCACAAAAAAGTTCAAAGACGAAGGGCAATATATTATAACAAATCCAGCATTGCCGAATGCCGGAGTGATAGTTACAAACAATCTGTACACACAACTGTGTATTCAAAACGTAGCGAGAAAGTCCCATTACGTGGTCGGGGTAGGCGTGGTCAAATTAACTTAAAATTTGGTTTTAATATTTAGAATGTTATATTTATTAAATATACCAAGTTTCAGCTCGATACTTGTAACAATAGACCTTATGACAATTATTTGGCGATTCGCCCACAGTGCACACTGGGTGGAATTCCCTTTTTTTCCCTAAATAAAGATAGGAAGTTGAAACTTGAAATATTGGCTGTTCATAATATAAGTTAATTTCGGAATTAATTTTTTTTGGCGGTTTGAGGTTTTTTTGCGTTTTCATAATTCTAGAAGTTTCACGAAAATCGAATTACTATATAGCAGGGATCATAAATAAGAGTTAAGAGTTATGAGTTTGAAAAAAATCGAACCTGAAAAAAAATTTTCTACATTATTGGGAAAAATCTTAGATATACTAATTCAGGATGCAGTATCCTGTTAACAAGATAAATTTTATTTTTAATTTTTATAAAAAATTAAAAATTATCTCTTATTTTTCGATCAAAATAAAAAAATCATAAAATAAAAAGTTATTTTTCAATTTTTTATTTAAAAAACATAATATAAAAGCTATTTTTCAATTTGTATTAAAAAAATCTAAAATAAAAGTTATTTTTCAATTTTTTTAAAAAATCTAAAAATAAAAGTTATTTTCAATTTTTATTAAAATCTCCAAATATAAAAATTATTTTTCAATTTTTATAAAAAAATCAAAAAATAAGAGTTATTGTATTTGTCAATTTTTATTATAAAAATTGAAAATAAAAATTGAATGTAAATATCTTAAGAACCGCGTAGTGTATTGCCAAAATTTAAAAACATTCATGATGTACAGCTCAATACCTATCATTTGATACATCACATGTCCTGAAAGGACCAACATTAAGGATCCTTAAGGTATGAATTCATGGGAGTAACAGGAAAGTAACAAGCAAGGAACCTCGTGATGTAAATCGAAAAGTAACATATATGTATATATATATAAAGGTACAGCCAGGGGAGTAATGGAAACACCAACCCGCCCCCTTATACTCCCTCTCTCTATCAAGATGTAATAATATATTTGTGAAATCCGTCAAAATTATTAGCAGCTAACCGAACCTCTAATTCCAACTGATTGACCGAACCGCAAACCAACCGAATTCCAACATAGCAAAACAGTTCGGTTCAGACTTATCCCCCAAAAGACACCAATTATAGACCGAAATGATTCTTAGCGGTACAGATAGCTTTTGAGGTTAGGCTGCCAAACATTTTACATCCTGCAATTGCCCTCAGATCTCTTAATATACAGGTTTGTCGGGAAAGTAATAGCACTGGCTGATTTAAAAAATATTAGGTCGTTACAATTTAAAAACTTTCAAGAGAAAGGCTTATTCTGTGTCACGAGCGCTTGCCAGCGCGATTAGCATCAGAAGGCGTCACGGAAGGCATTTTCTGGGATAGCCTTGAGAGTCGCGGTGCTTGCTGCTTGGATTCCTGATCGCCTCAAAATGTACTTTGCGCCTATATCCGGCCTTTTTCAGGCGGAAAGGTGGGAATAAAAAAAAAAAAAAAAAAAATAAAAAAATTGGATAAAATAGTTTTCATGCAGGTACTCCGGTAATTTTCGAACGTCAGGTCAAATTTTCCAACATCAAAATCACATTTCAAACCATTTCGTACATTCTATACTACAAATGATTTGAAGCCAATCAGTGGTGTTTGTTTCGAGCAGAAGGAACTTTCCGGCCACCGTTATCCTCGTGGGCGGATTTTCAAAATCAGGGAAAACGTGTCAGAATTATTTCATTATTAACTGCATACAAACCAGAGTTTCAAGTCAATCTGGATGAAAAATAACATTTTCCCACTAAACTTTTTCAAACCCTTTTTCAGACTTTTCCGGGTGGGATTTTCCCCATCATCTGTTTTTGCACTTTCACCACACTATAGAAACTCCTGTCAAATTTCACCTTTCTCTCTTACCGTTTGGGCTGTACGACGATAGCCCATCAGTCAGTCAGCCAGTCAGAACACTCTCTTTTATATTATATAGAGATGTGTGGCTATCGATTACTTCTTGAGGATCCCTACTTGTTACTTTCTGTTACTCCATAAATTCATACCATAAGGATCATAAATGGTCCTTTCAGGACATGTGATATGTCAAATGATAGGTATTGAGCTGTACTGTGATGACGGGAGACTGAAGCTCTTAAAGTTGCCGTTTTTGTAAATAACACAACCACAAATGCTCAGCCCCGGTTCTTTTTTTAATATTTATTAACGACGTTAGACAAAACGCGAAGGCCTCAAGCGACTCTACCTCATTATTCTCGTTTCTATTGTTGACTGCTGCTTTTTGATTTTTGCTGCCATCAAATATCTTTTAGAATGCAGCGCGTTCATACATTGAAAATGCCGTTCAGTGCAGCTTATCGCTTATATGTGTACGCCGGCGTGAAGATTGCTATAAGCAAAGCTAGTCAAGACCAGAAGTGGTCGGATCTCATATTTCACCATATGGGAAGAAAAAATGAATTGATTAACCGACTGTGAAGATTATATTTTACTTTACCAACCATGTGCGCATTCACCTCCCCTAAAAAGAATAGCAACGTATATTTATGAAGTTATTTCTAAAATAAGTGCTCAATGGTGTATATAAAAATTGCTTATGTAGCAATATCTAATAATGATTATGAGGATTGTAGTCAAAAGAAAATTAGAAAATAATTTTTTTGTTGTAAAAAGCTTTTTTTTTTTTTTTTTATATATATTTTTATATGTTTGTATATGAAAATTGGTAATTAATAAAAAGTTTGTTGTTTTTTTTTTTGTTCTATAATTTCATTTTCACATTCATATCATAATAATAATATTATAGTATTCTTTATATATGTACTTTTTTTTTATTTTTATGCGTTATATATTTTTTAGTCTATCTTGCCTTATTATTCAACATTTCTTTTCTATTCTAGTGTAATATTATCTCTACTATCGTCTATTTTATTTTCAGCACTATAAGGGCCACTGTAGTTTGTTGTCTAGTTTATACCCGGTTTCGTTTCTTAACAATACAAAATCTCCTACTTCTAAAATAAAATCGTTTGATTTCTTATCATAAAGCGTTTTCACTTTTGCTTTTCATATTTAACATAATTCCTGTAGCTCTTTTTATGAAGCTACTTCTACAATCTAGGTTTACTTCTTTAACATAATCATCTATATTATATAGGGGATCTATCCATATCTTTATTTCTAAAGTTAATGAATTGTCTGTTGCTTCGAATACAAGTTCCGCATATGGACAGTAGTCGTGTGCTACTGACGGGGTTATATTGAAACAGTAGGTGGAAATAATTCAACCATATGTCCTGATCATTTTTATCGATCGAAATATACAAAGACGGATCATATTCGTTAAATGTTCGATGACTTCGCTCGGTGTTCAAGGGTTTTGGTGGTCGTGAAACTCACCAGTGTATAATATTTATTTTCATGTATTTTTATGTCTGTGATTAATGAATTTTTCTCTTCGTGCCACATGTGTATCCGCTAATAGACGTTTTTATTGGACCATACTTGAGTATGAAGGTTAAAAGTGCTTTGTGGCTGTAATTGCTTGCACTTTTGTTTTGGTGCAAGTGCTGGTGACTAAATATTTTGTTAAGTCACATATAATATTAGAAAAGTTTCGCCGTACTCATTGCCATCCTTAGTTTTCCAGTGGGCCGTTGGTATCAATCAGTACAGTATCAAATGCTGTTGCTGGAGTTGGGGTTAAGTCATAGGTGTCTTGGTATGGGTCGTTGTTTTCTTTTGGCATTTCAAACAAGACTTTAATATATCTTATTATCAATCGTAAGGCAATAAAATATTTTTCGGAATTTTCGACCAGGTTCGCGGCGGCAGCATCCACAAAATTGGCGGCTCCTTAATTGGTTCGTCATGGTATTATTTTGACAAGTGCTTTTATTTGTTGAGCTGTATCGTTTTTGTCTATTAGTCTGCCTTTGGAGAGTTATGCATGCTTGTACTTTCTTTAAAATACTATTACTTATTTTTAAATATATAGTGTTCTGGATTCAAAAATTTGATCAATGAGTGACATTCAATTGGTTTATATTAAGTATTCCATTTCTGTTTCCAAGCCTTTGGAAAAGCTGACCTAAATCGGAGTTTTTTCCATTGAATTACAAATCATTAATTGTGAATCGTAGAAATCACTCGTTTCCACTTTGAACAAACCTTGTGCTTGTCGAGTTTAGTTTCACACATTTTTGACATCGTTATTGTTGATTACTTCATAGACATTGGGCTTTTTATTTTCATTTGCTCGATACCAATTTATAGCGAAAGTGCTACTAATAAGCTGTTACTACCTTTCTTTAGCCTGCAGTACCTATCAGTGAGGACCTCGTAGGAACCTTCCAATATTTGTCTATTCATTTCTTTGGGCTCTTCAATTTGTTAATTCTGGATAGAGCATCTGCAATGTGATTATCTTTCCCCTTGAGGGTATTCGACAGTAAAATCATATTCTTCAAATCCGTCTCTCATTCTTGTAGGCTTGGAACTTGGATTTTCATTGAAAACCAGATATGTTAATGTCTTGTGATCCGTTTTTACGAAGAGATGCCTTCCATAAGCATGGAGTCTGTAGTGTTTTTATTGCCCAGTGTGTAACGCTAATTCCCTGCTCGCCAGTTGATTGTTACTTTCACACCTTGTGCTTAAAAAGATCTGGAGAGGCATATGCAACTGGAGTTGCATTCCATTGCTCTGGGTTAATACCGCTCCGCAAGCGTGTTTACTGTGGCGTCATGTGATTAATACAAAAATCTTTGTTGAAGTCGTGCTGGACGTATTAGTTTCATTAATGCTTCTTTTAAATACTCGAATGCGTGATTTACATTCTGGAGTCCATTAATTGAACGTTCTTTTTTTAAAGCCTCGTTAAGTGGCGTAAGTGTTCTGAAATTTTGGATAAATCTCCGATAATAATTACAGAAGGCAACGAATCTACGTGCACTATCTGCATCAGTTGGTTTGGATAGTTTTTGATGACGTCATATTATTTTTGTCATCTGGGGAGAATTCAGTTTATCAGTACATTGTGATAAGATAAGTAACTTCGTGCGCGAAGAAGATCATGATCTTTTCTTTCTGGATGTAGTTCAATTAAATTTGCGACATAGTTCGAAGACGTTTGTCAAATTTTGAACATATGTTGTTTTCGGAACATCCAATGACTACTAGGTCATCCATATGAAAATGCTTGCGATGGTTCTGGGCCTACATGCAAATTATCATCATGCCGCATAAAAGAATTTGGGTGCGACTTTAAGTCCATATTAATCCGCGTGTGGCGATAAAGAGCCTATGCTCGTTGAAAAGCCAGTGTCTCATAATTTCTTGATTTCTCATCAAGTTCTATCTGAAGTGAAATCGGACATTAGATCGAGACATGGCTGAAAAAGTATTCTACCGCTCGACCTAGTTGATCCTAGAATATCCTATTCTTGGATGGGAACTTACATCCTTCAATAACTTTTTTGTTAATTTGGGCGATAATCAACTACTAAGCGCCATCTTTTTCCCGTTGAATTTGGAAGTGATTTCTTGGGCCTAAGAGAGTGGGCTATTATATTCAAGAAGATGGATGGTTCGGACAATACCATCTTTATTAGTTTTTCTTACCTGCTCGTTTAGTGTCTTGCTTTTCCGACTCAGCATTTCTGTAGTTTTTTTTTTTTTTTTGGTATTTATACAGGTGTTTTATCATTCAATCTAAAGCTTTTGTTTACAAGATTGTTTTGCGGATAGGTTCTGTTTCTAAACCAAATATATCACTGTGTTCATTCTTAGTTCAGTTAGATTTTAAGCTATTTTGGAAATTTAATTTTTTTATTATTTCCCTTATTCTTGACTTTTCTTTGTGTTTAACTTAGTTCTCTCATTGATCTAAGTAATGCAAACTGCTTTGACTGTCAATCTCTGTATCATTTAAGTAATTTACTATACAGATATATACATTATTACTTATTACTATTGAGCTTGCTATTATTTCAGCTGTATCTTTGATTGGGAACTAAACCGTTTTTTCACTAGTCTTTAAATCTTACTTGTCATATGACTTCAGATCATGAGTAATAATAATGAGTCATTCTCTCAGGTAGATGTTTTATTGGAATTTGGATGTGTGTGTAATTTTTTTTTTGGGGGCTCAAAATTAGTGTATTTTTTCTCCTCTTGATAATCTAATAAACAATTAAATTTTTTGAAAAAAAATCATGGCCAATATACCATCTATTGTTGTTATTTTTATTTGTGATGTGTGTTGTTGTCTTTCCTGCACGATAGTTCCAGATGTACTAGACCATAAGAACGTATTTGTTCCTTGTCCAATACCTGTTATGTGCTTATAATGTTTGTATTTATATTTGTAATATTCATTTTATTTGGTGTTTTATCACCCAGAAATGGTCTGCTGTATCAATCAAAAATGTCAGATTTGACTTTGTTTTATTCATTTTGAACTGTAATTATATTACTTAGATTGAGATTGATTGGTATGCTTTTACTGATTGTTATTTGCTCAAAGAGGTTGAGCGTTTTCCGAATTGTTGTTCAGTTCATTTAGTGGTGTTGCTTTGTCCCTCTTAATTCTTTGGTTTTCACGCTTAGTATCTTTCAACGGTTGCCATTGTATTGGCCTCTATAGTTGCCGTTATTAGCACCTCGGCCACGATTATTGTAACCATTGTTATTGCTTTGGCGGTATCCTGATTACCTCGGCCTCTACTGTGTGGTACTGACCTCGTCCATTGTTGTAGTTACCACGGCTGTTGTTTTTTTGCGATAGTTCGAATAATATGGTTTGATCAGTTCCCGGTTGCATCAGTGCAGCTGTTGATAAGTTGGCGATGGCGTGTTCTAACAACGTTTGTTAGGCTACCTGCCTGCATGATAAGTTTACTCTGTATCAATGGGCAGTTGGATGTCATGGCTTTTGGCCGTTTTGTACTATATATTTGACAGTGCTGTAGTTCGGGGGTAAGTCCATCATTTATATAGCGCATTCTAAACTATTTATTTAGTTGCTCAATTTACTGTGTATTGATTGGCAGTTTTGTTTTTCTGCTGGAATTCATTTTAATTTGCTGAAACGCTTCAGCTGATTCTCCTTTAACGCGGAAATTTTTAATTTGTAATTTATCTGATTTATAGTGCTTTCTGCACCAATCAAATTTTCTTGCATGTCCGCGCTTTAATTTTGTTTTAATCAGTGAGACTGCAGTTGTCTCATAGGGTAGTCTTTAATAGATTCGATCAGAATAATGCCATCTGAAACTTTGTAAGTTTTCAGCTTTGCCGTCAAATCTGGGATCAGACTTGAGGCTGTTCAAGGAATTGAATCTTGGTTTGTGCCATGATTACTGATTTTGCTCTTTAGGAGTTTAGGGTTTTTAGAAGTTTAGGGTATTTGATTAAGGTTTTTTAGGAGTTTAGGGTGTCCTTGAATTCTCTAGAGATTTAAAATTATTTGGACACCCCTAATTAAAGGAAAAAAGTTTTTGTTTTTAAGTCATGATTTTCATTTTCTTTCTCAGGCAAGAAATTTTAATTTCTGTACATAGTTGTCATAATTATTTTAAATCATGGGATGGCGTGCCTTCTTTTTTATTAAATTTTTGCGTACAGCATGAATGAATGAATTATATATATTTCATTTTTTTTCTGGGTTATCGAAAAAATTATTGAAGTATCTTTCTTGAAGTGTGGGGTGTGTATGAGTGATTTTACATTATACAGTTTACAGATTAATTTTACACTGCTTATAATGTATGTTGAAAAAGTACGAAATGATTGTATAATGATTATGCTGACGGGTTTTTATTAATGAACTTAATTATATTTTGGCTCAAACGCTGTGAGGTACTAAAATTGCAGACTTCAATACATTGTTGTTGGACCGCTTTAAAAAAAATATCGTTGGGCGCAATCTTGCATCTTGCCATCTTCTTTGCAGCTATTCTACCGTCTTTGTGGGAGAGTTTTCCTCGGTGGTGCGGACGGCGGCTAAAACCTCCGCTGCAGTTACCTGGTTTTGTATTCCATTCATTGTTAATTACGTTGAGCGGCCCTATATGCCTACCACACGGTTTCTTTATTCGTTAGCTCGATTGGTTGTTGTTACGATAAATTTATTTCCGCTTCTTCCAGTCAGCGAGTAACGTAACTTTGTGCCGTTTTTTTTTACGATCTCTCCTTTCTTAAAGCCTGTGGCTTTGGCAGTCTGTTAGAAAAAAATTTTTGTTTTGCAGTTTTTCCCTCCGCAGTTTTTTTTTTCTTCTTCTTCTTCTTGATTGGCCCGATGCATGCATCACAACCGTTCGACGGTCTCGGCCGCTGCCATTAATGTCCGCCAGTCGCTTCTGCTCCGTGCGAGCTGGGACCAATTGGTCAAACCAAGCAGCAGGGTCTGCGAACCTGGTCATCCCATCTAAGTCGAGGTCTCCCCGCCTGCCTCTTCCTCCGTAGTCAGCCGCCTTCGAATAATAAGCTTTCCTTACTGGAGCTTCTTCGTCCATCCTGTTGACATGTCCTAAGCAGCGCAGCCGCTGTTTGCTTTATGCGCTTGACCAGACAGGTGTCCCCATAGAGCTCATACAGTTCGTCATTATTTCGAATGCGGAAAACATCGCCCATTTTTAAAGGTCCATAAATCCTCCGAAGAATCTTTCGTTCAAACACGCCAATCGCCGCTTCATCCGCTGCTGTCATTGTCTATGCTTCTGCGCCGTATTGCAGGACTGGGATGATAAGCGACTTGTATAGGGCTAATTTTGTTCTTGGCTTGAGGTCTCTGCTCTTGAGCTCTCTACTTAGCCCGTAGAAGCATCGGTTTACAAAAGTGATCCTTCGTCGGATTTCCAGACTGATGTTGTTGTCGCTGGTTATCGTCGTTCCGGGGTAAACAAAATCCTCCACAACTTTAAAGTTGTATTCTCCCATTGTAACAAATTGTCCATGACGCAAGGACTTTTTGTCCGCGGATACAAGGTATTTCGTCTTGTCCTCATTCACCGCTAAACCCATCAGTTCTGGGTGCCTCTCAATCTCTGAAAACGCCCTGCTTACCGCCCGTTCGTTTTGCCGATGATGTCGATATCATCGGCATATGCGAGATAGAATTAGATCTTTATAAATAAAGGCTGCCGTTCTGTTGGCATGTGGGCACCGGCGCAGTATATATTCTATCAGTAGATTGAAGAAGTCGACTGATAAGGTATCGCCCTGCCTAAAACCTCTCTTGGTATCAAATGGTTCGGAAAGGTTCTTTCCTATTTTGACGGAGCTTTGTGTACTTCTCAACGTCATCATGCAAAGACGGACGTACTTTGCTGGTATACCAAGGTAGACAAGGCTTCAAAAAACCTTGACCTTATCGGCGTGTCGAAGGCTGATTTATAATCAACAAATAGATGGTGTGTGTTGATGCCTCTCTTAGGTCTTCTCCAGGATTTGTCGTAATGTGAATATCTGGTCTGTGGTGGATTGACCAGGTCTAAAGCCACACTGATAAGGTCCAATCAGTGTGTTAATAAGCGGCTTAAGACGTTCACAAATAATGCGCGACAGAACCTTATATGCAATGGGAAGGAGACTGATCCCGCGGTAATTGGCGCAAACTGCAGGGTCGTCTTTTTTAAAGATTGGGCATAGAACTCTCAAATTCCAATCGTCGGGCATGCTTTCGTCAACCCATATACGGCAAAGGAGTTGGTGCATGCACCTTACCAATTCTTCCCCTCCAGCCTTGAACAGTTCAGCGGGCAGCTCATCAGCGCCAGGTGATTTATTGTTCTTTAGCCTTTGTATGGCTAAGAGACTTCCTGTTGGGTCAGCGGGTCTATCTCTATGTTGTCGATTGGTGGCATCGCTACTTCTCTAGAGGCGGCATCATGTTCGTCATCACTTCTCAATGGGTTAGAATAACTTCTCCATT
>JAEIFU010003537.1:0-27305 GCA_018904235.1 Lordiphosa stackelbergi | reverse complement strand
CATCTGCGTCGAAGTTACATCCAAAAAAAATATAAAAATAATATCAGCCTCATATTCCACCAAATCAAACTTCAGCTAGGATATCTCGAGAACGTTCTCTAATTGTAACCATAACACAATCATATTAGGCGACTTCAACAGTTGGCACCAGCTATGGGGTCTACTAAAAACAACAAAAAGGAAATACTATAGCAAAATTTATTAAGAACTCGAATCTTATTCTTCTCAATGACAAATCACCGACACACTACACAACTCAGAACACCTTCACACACATAGATCTATCTCTTTGCAGTTCAGACATAATCACGGACACAACATGGGGAAATAAGATGATCTAAGGGGGGGCTAGACCATTTTCCAATATTAGTCACAATTTTCTAAACAGAGCAGCAAAAAAGAACCCGTGGATAGTTAATATTTAAAATAGACAAAGCCGACTGGGAAAAATTCCACAAACTCACAGACTACTTTGACACAAATATCAATATATCAGACAACATAAATAAAGAAACAGCTAACATAAATAAAATTATTCTTCAATCGGCGCACCTCAGCATACCCCAATCTTCACCAAAAAATCATTCCAAATAAGGTTCCTTGGTGGAACACTAACCTTGCAAAACTAAAAAAAGCCAAGATTAAAGCATGGCAAGATCTAAAGAGAAACATAAATCAGACAAACATAATAGCATACAGAAAAGCAAACGCACAATACAGACGCGAAATCAAAACTTCCAAACAATCATCCACAACACTCTTCACAGGTGAAATAAACCCAAATACACCAATCTCAAAAGTATGGTCTAATATCAGACGTTTCTGTGGATTAAACAAACCGAAAACCATTTATTGCGTAAAAGACCCACACACAAACCAACACACAACCGACAAAGTTAAAATCGCTAACGCCTTTGCCCAACACTGGGAAAATGATTCCAAAGACACAAACTTTACACTAGAGTTCTCCGACTCCAAATACTCAACAATATACCGACCAACAAACAACTCACCATCCCGAACAGCCCAAGATATCGAAAAAAGCTCACCATGATAGAACTATTATCCGCTTTGAACAAGCTCAAAGGCAAAACACCAGGCGAAGATCGCATATCCTACCCAATGCTCAAGAACTGCTCCCCAACACTTAAACAAAGAATACTAGACCACTTCAACAATATTTTCGAAAACTATTTACCACAAACTTACAAAACTAGCCTAACAATTCCCATACTCAAACCCAATACAGACAAAAGCTCAATTAACTCCTACAGACCAATATCTCTCAACCCATGTATTAGCAAAGTGCTAGACAAAATGATAGCCAAAAGAATCTGGTGGTTCGTCACCACAAACAACTTCATTCACCCTAACCAACTAGGCTTCAAGCAGGGTAGATCCGTTACTGATAATCTACTCTATGTAGATCATCTGATAGCGAAATCACTCTCATCCAAACGTCACACCTCTATCATCTCTTTAGACTTTTCTAAAGCTTTTGACAGAGTAGGCGTTCATGGCATACTAAACCAATTAGAAGAATGGAAAATAGGCCCGAACATTTATAACTTTATCAAAAACTATATGACTAACAGGAAAATAAAAACAAGAATCGGTACCCACACCTCGAACACACATGCACTACATAACGGAATACCACAAGGATCACCAATCTCGGTAATCCTATTCCTAATAGCATATAATAAACTTTCAAACATTATATCGCTCCAAAAAAATATTAACTTCTGCGCATTTGCTGACGACTTCCACCTAATTATTAACCACAAAAAGTGTAAAAACTCCCAACTTAACCTGAGCACACTTTTCTCAAGCATAGACAGGTGGTGTCTCCAATCGGGAGCCATCCTATCGCCAAACAAATGTAAATGTATCCACATATGCAGAAAACACAGATGCAATACGCAAATATTAACGCACACTTACGCAATACCCAAAGTAACCAAATTAAAAATCCTAGGTCTCACTATTAACCAGAAATACAGATGGAACTCCCATATCGAAGACATAATGCCATCACTTTACAAAAGACTAGACATCCTAAAATGTCTCGGATCTGCAAAGTTTAACTGCAACACGGCTACACTTATCTCCATCCTAAAAGCCATACTAATATCTAAAACAGACTATGGCCTTCCCCTCTATGGTTACGCACCGAAAACTCAACTCAAAAAAATACAAACAATAATAAATAGCGGAATTAGAATATCTTTAGGAGCATATAGGACAACCCCAGTCAATAACCTACTTGCTGAATCCAACATCACACACATAACTAATAGACGAAACTTCCTAACTAGCAAAGCATCCAAAAACACCATCTTCTCACACCACTCCCCATTACACACAATACTAAAAAAACCCAACATCACCAAATCTATCCATAAAATCGACTCAACAATATCTAAAATCGTACAAATAGGTCTAGAACACAACACCCCATTCAAACCGCAAAAAATAGTCAAGCCAAACAAACCACTCTGGCACTTTAATCCACAATCAATTAACATAGATCTACATCAGCATACTAAAAACTCAACAAGCCCATCGCTATTTCAACAAAAATTCTTGCACTTCAAAAATAACCACACCCAATACAAATTTATCTACACAGACGGGTCAAAATCCCCGGAGTCAACATCTTATGCCATTACAACCGAAAACACAGTCCTTAAAATTGGTATACTCCCCAACTACTCCTCCATCTACTCAGCCGAAATAATAGCCATTCTAGAAGCCATAAAAATTATAATAGCTGAGCCTGGCAAATTCGTTATTTGCTCAGACTCACTTTCATCACTCAAATCAATCCGAAATATACAAAATCACACCTACTACGCTGAAACTATTCGAACAATACTCACAAGACACCCAAACAAAATTCAACTCAAGTGGATCCCAAGCCACACTAACATTAAAGGCAACGACTTAGCCGACGAACACGCCAAAACAGCAAACAATTTTCCTTTAATTACAACAAATAACATAAATATAACAGATATAAACAAACACTTTAAAACGCAACAGAACTTAACTATGCAACAACACCATCAATCATGCTCTAATTGGTATAGAAGATTAAATCCCAATGCCACGAACTTCTTATTTTTCCTTAAAATTGTAAAACAAGAAGAAATTTCCAGACTTGACCAAATCAAGTTAATAAGACTTAGACTCGGCCACACCAAAATAACAAACCAACACTATATTGACAAATCCATCTCCAAATACTGCCCTCTCTGCCAAAACAACACCGTAATCAACTTAGAACACATCATGTCCGAATGCCCCTCACTAGCCGCAGACAGAAACCAATTCTTTCAAAACACAAACCCACTAGACGCCCTAATAAACCCATCAATGGACAAATTAAAAAACCTGCTAAACTTTCTAAAAAACACCAACCTCTTTCACAAGCTGTAACACACCCAACTGTACTGTATAAACGTATATTCCATAAAATTAAACCCTAAACATATCTTTACACATATATATTTTATAGTCATAAAAGCACTTAATTTTAATGTTATCACCTATTAATAAGCACACAAACCACACACATGAAACAACAAATGTAACCCAGCACCATACTATAAGCTGAAGGCCCTAGCAGCCATGCTTTTCCTAACTAGCTACTAAGTTTATAACTTTAAGCTAGTCATACTAAATAAATAAATAAATAAAAAAGGCCCTGCCGACTTTCCCTTAAGTTAATTAACAGACCTTTAACATTAATTTTAACATATTAACATTATGTGAGCAGACAGCGCATGCTGACCCCAAATGTTTGGCAAAAGATTTGATCCTTAAGAAAAAGCCGAAAAAATTCTGTTTTTTCTTAACTCTTTAATTTATTATCTGATTTTTATAAAAATTTTCGTTATAGATATTGGATATATAAATCAGAGTTTTATACTTCGATATATTCAAATTTGTGGGAGTTATTTAAAAATTTTTATTGCTAGGTGTTTGTAACTTTGTTTGTTCTAACTTTCCATTGCTGAAGGTTGCATCAGTACATTGGGTGAACTTAGCCTGTTATTAGTAATGTAATTCTCTTTTTGATCTGTAAATGTTACATGTTCCCTGTATCTACATTTAAACATAATTTAGTTAGCTTAAATAGTTTGCTGTCTAACTTTACTCAATATACTTACAACTTCTTCCCAATGCACAGGAGTCCAAAGAAGCCTGCAAAGTAAGTAGGCGCGATTGAAACTCTTTACCCTATCAAGACTCTTCTTTTTCCTTGTAGTCCTTTGAGAAAGTGCTAGTGCAAAACATTCAATTTGGCCTATCACCACCACTTACCAAGGCCTTGGGTGCTATACCACGCTGGCGTTTGCTGCAGGGCGCTTTGCCGCATGTCATGCATGCGTGTGCCGCTCTGCTCCACAATCGTGTCAGGGATATGCAGGCAATTGGGCAGGTAGAGACCAAACTGCTGTATACCATGCAATGGATCCTGCTGTATGCAGCTGAGGAATGCGCCGATGATGATGGCGGTGACGATATGGGTCTGGGCCTGGGCGAGTCGCCAGCCTCTGATCCCAAGTCTAAGCCCATAGATCAGTATTTGTTTTCGGTGCCCACAATAACGGTAAGTTAGTCCCAAACTAACTCATTGATAGTACTTACTTTACCTTCTTCTTGCCCAGCTCTTTGTATATTTGTTTGCACCCATTATTCACCATCTAAAGGAGTCGGATTTTCAAAATTTTCGCCTGGAAAATGGCATTAAGCTGTGGCAGGGCATGTGGGACAATCGAGCACCCGGTGCCCCCTGCTTTGCCGCCCCGGTCAAGCCCAAGGCACGCAACTTGCTGTGTGCACCCACTCCGAAGGGATCGACAGATGTGTTTCCGGGTCGCAAACATTCGCTAAATGCCGATCCCTTATCACCCAAGGGAGACTCTCCCTCACCACAGAGTGGCATCTCTGATTATGGCAGACAGGATGAGGAGGGCTCCTGGGTATCCTCGCCCAAGGAGTTTGCCTTTCCTGAGACCATACCAGAAGAGGCCTCCTCTGTGGAAGACGAGAGAGTGGTCATTTTTCGTCTGCCCTCGGTGCCGCAACTTATGGATAATTCCTTCTTTACGGTAAGCAGCTTAATGGAAGTTCTTTGGTATGGTTATCTCAAAAGTGGGTCTCCTCCTGCAGGCCGATGCTAGCTTGTTGCAACAACAGCAATCGCAAAGCCGACGCGGCAGTCGACAGTCCATGAGCTCGCGCGACAAGGATAAAATGCCCTCCACCAAGTTTGAATTCGATCAACAGGAATTGATGCGTGGTGCCTCCATGAAGGAGAAACGTAGTGCCTCCATTGAGAAAGAGTCCGATTCGGATAGGTCGGAAAGCATGAAGGCAGATGTGTCTGCAGCCACGTTTCTGGATGTCTCAGTGTTGCGTTGTCTGTTCATCACACATTGGCAGGAGGAGGGCATCTTCTGGAGTCTGCAGTATCTATATAATCGGTTGGTATTCGGGTACCAAAAAAATCTTAAATTCCAACTTCCATTCCTTTGCAGCTTGAGCGAAATAGGAGAGGAGGCGGCCATTACTTTGAATCAGCCGCGCAAACGTTCCAATTCCTTGCCCATACCACAAATCGAAATCTCTTTATATCAGGGTCCTGGCAGCAATAGTCGCGACAGTCCGGGCAGTTCGGTGGTTAAGGACTACATTGAAATACCGGATACAGCCGCACCAGTAACAACCAGTGTTGTTGGTAAGTTAATCAGGCACAGCCTTCCATATGCAATCCAAGCTTATTTAGTCAACTTGTTCTTTCAGAGGAAACCCAGACTGCATCCAGCACAACGGAGCGACGCGGTAGTGAGAAGAAGAAACGCGTCAAAATGGCCGATTTAAGAGCCTTTGTGGAAACAAAAATGTTCTCCAAGTCGGAGAAGAATTTGGAAAAAGTAGGCCTCGATACGAACTCAGCCAATGGCAAGATCGAACTGCAGCATGCAGTAAGCCACGAGAAAAACCTTAACAAAAATAATGTTAGCACGCGTTGATTGACCTTAAATACGTTTTCGCTTGCTTTTCTGCTTACAAATATTCACACTTATACATACACTCTGCAATTTTTTTTGTTTTTTAGCTTAGATATTCAAAAATATTATCCCAAAAGGATTTTTCAAAAATTCGAAATACTTTAGAAGATATACAGGCCTGTTCCCGTTTTCGATTTCGATCAAATCATGCGGAATCGGAATTGTTAAATGTTCTCGCTTCCAAAAACCGACTGTGTTATCTGACTTTTAACTTCAAAATCCCAATTTTCTTCAATCGATCCTCTGGATGGCAAAAAGATTCGACTGAATTCTTTAACCGTTTCTAAATAATCACAACTCTTACCAATTTCGATTAATCGGATTCGGAAATGGGAACAGGCCTGATAGCCTGTCGACCAATGTCTTCACAAATGCAAGTAATTTTCGCATTACTTCAAACTTTGAATGCATTTTTCTTGAAACCACGTTTTTCAAAATGGTGCCCACGTTTTCTCAAGTTTAACCGAACCGATTTCGATGATCTAGGGCTTTATGGACGGAAAATTAACGTGGCTATTGTCCCCTGGACTGCAATAAAAATGGTCAAAAATCGATTTTTTGTTTTTAAAAGGCCGCCATTTTTTTCAAATTCAATTTTATTTTCACAATTCTGCTACGGACGATAAAGGCATTCATACTAACCAGCTTCCTATCTTCCGTTTTGCTTTCTGATAATTGTAACTCCCAAAAACGTGGGTACCATCGAAACACCTTTTTTTGGGAAGAGCCCACTTTGGATCCCGAGAACATTTTGAACAATTATTTTGTATTTTTTATAATGAATTGTACAACCAAATACAAAAAACAGAATTACAAAATCTCTTTCCGATATCTTTCCACGAATTTTCAAAAAACATGTAAAATTTAGCCCTCTAGACCAGAAGGGGGCCCTAATTTAAGTACCACATTTCTTAGAATGAGAGCGAAATATATTTGAAGTCAGGGTTGCAGAAAATTAATTTATAGTTAAGTGGATTAGTGAAATATTTTAATCGCTCTTTTCAGCGATTTTAAACAAGTTGATACACATTCAGACAATACTTTGGTCGTTGGACTTAGGCTCCCAATTAACGAAAAGAATGAAAAGTTATGAATCTCTTGTTATTCAGCAAAAGGTTATACTGCAGCGAGAAAATTAAATGATATTTTTCATATTAATTTTACTACGATATAAAAATATATTAAACTAGTAGGCCCACGCGCTTCGCTGCTTACTAAATAAATTTAATGTTGAATTTGTCTATCATGTTCCGTTCTACACAAAATGAAATGAAATAGGCGTTCAAACACACATTTTTGGCCCAAATTTCAAATTTTTCTTGACTAATTTTTAATTTTTGAGGAACCTACCTTCTCCCAGCTCATTAAAAACATGCCAAGACTGCTGAAGATTGAATTGGTATTCATGAAATAGCTTTACAGTCAACCAGCCTCCTTTGTGGTGTTGTTTAGAAAAGTTTTGGACAAAATCATAACTTAATGACCTAGAGCCAGCTTAAAAGTTCTACGATTGATAATAAAAAAGGTCACTAAAATAATCACATTGGAACCTATTTATAGAAAAGTTAAGAATTTTTATTAAAACCATGCCACATACTCTGGGTATCAATTAAAATCATGACCGAGTTTAAGAGCGCTAATATTGGAAACAAAAAGTTTTCCTCACTAAAACCCATTTCCGACATATCATTTTTATGGCAGGCACTTTTAATAAAAAGTGGACTTGATAGCTTCAAAACTGAGGGAATATTTTGGGTAGAAACAGTGTGTACAATGTATATACCAGCACAAACATTACATAACACATCCAGTAGTTTGTTTTTGGCGCTCTTGAAAGTTGGCTTTTATCTATATTATGTTCCTAAATGTCGCAGCTCATTAATTTGCTTTTCTTATAATCTACTTTAGGAATACCATCGCAGTCTGGACACTGGTGAGAAGAAATTATCGCGTTCTGCCTCAATGATCACCCGCGAACCGGCCAGCAATCTAATCAAGGGCAAATCCATGCCCAGCCTGAGGTAATTAAGCACTGACAGTCGAAAGTTCCACCACAAGCATATGACTTTTACTCTCAATCAGGCCTAAGACACCAAAACTCAAACATTCACACTTTGAACTCTTTGCTCTCGAGCTAATTCTTATGTACTCTTACCACTCTGCCTTATGTACTTACTACTCTCTTCTACAAACAAACCAGCTGTCTGCTCGATAGCGGGTGAGTTTTGGTTAAAGAATGATGTCGATTCGATTAAGCAGTTAACTTTCCTCTGTACTTCAGCTACTACACAGTTTTGCCTGTTCACCTTGTCTATGCTTACCAGTTATTCAACACCCCATCCAAATGTCCTGTTTTTGTCCTTTTTTTAAGCTTGCCTGCACGCTACTTTGACTAATGTTACACAACATTTTCTGCACATTTTCTACAATATGCTAGATTTTACAGATACGTCGAGCCTCCTAAGGCAACCAGAGCGCCACTGACCACTTGTCCGCGTTCGACAGCTTTCTATCCACGAAATCCTATTATTACAGTGACAGAGCATACGCCAACGCCCTCGCCGGATTATATGAAGCGACAGGTAATAACTGATAAGTAAAATAATAATTTTAGAATTTCAACGAGAAGACCATTGGCCTTTCAGCTGAGATATGTTAGTATCAGGACTGCAATCCTTTTAAAGTGCAGGGCTTCAGCCTGTGAAGCTCTAGAGGCTTAGGTTTCTCTGGCTTTAAACCAAGGCTTTAACATTCAGAAAATTACTTGGTCAAAAAGCCGTTTCAAAATCTCTGCACAGTTTTGGTCTATTTTCTTGGAGAACCTTAAACCGGGCCAGAAAGCGCACCTTTTAAATTAATGAAATGTTTTTAGCTATGTCCGTCTGTCCGTCTGTCTCTATAAACGCGTCGATCTCAGAGACTATAAGAGATAGAGATACTAATGTTTGCGAGTACATATGTGTATACGGTACGCAGATCAAGCTTGTTTCAGATTTGAAAAATTTCCGCCGTCCCCTCTTAAACCGCAAAAAACTGTCAGAGCCACAATTCTAAATTTTTAACATCGTCGCTTAATATATTTTATCTTAGGCCATAAATCTATCTATTCTGAAAAGCACAATGAGATCGGAGCAAAAACACCAAAGTTATTCACCAAACAAATTTTGTTTTTGTCTTTTCTTTACCTGCCTTTGACTTTTCACAGGGCTCCATTGACTCACAGCTGGACGTCTTAAGCAATGGCGGCAGCATCGGGGGAATGGGTGGAAATGGTGGAGTCAATGGTAGCACCGGTGGAGTGAGTAACACCACTCGATTTCGTGGTCAAATGTTGCGCTCGCACACAGACTCGCATATTGATTATACCGGCGTGGATGAGTCCGAGGCACCCGGTTCCTCTTTCTACATAACACGAGATGGTGGCATTGACTACGAGATAATCCTGCTGGCCATTAGTAATGTGTTCAAACGTGATCCGTCTTTGGTCTGCTCACTGCGTGTGTTGGAAGCGGGTCTGAATATCTGTGAGCTGCTGATTGAGATGGGTGTGCTTAAGCTGGGAGAGCATGCACATGAGATATCCATGAGCATTATACGACGAGCCTTGCAGGTTCTTGGCTGTCCGCATGGCTGCAACGATGGTAAGAATTTTCCAGCGTCTGCATCATTTTACGGAAACATCTTTATCTCTGGCAGGCGTTCGAGGTCCTCCAGCTGACTTTTTGCGCAATCAATGCCAGAAGATTCTGTCGCGCATGCTACGGCAGGCGGGACAGCGTACCAAGCGATTCATGCAGGAAATGGTGAAGATATCGCCCCTGACCGAGCTCATCGATTTCTTTCATGCCTTTCTAGCCTTCTGCGTGGATCCCAGCTCTTTGCTGTCGCCCTTGAGTAAGTTTTTGTCTGCTTTTCTTTTAGCTTAAATGCAAATGCTGGGCTTGGATGCAAAGCTAATCCTATTTAGGTGCACAAATCCCTGATTTTATTTTAATGTTTCAGTTTCATTGGCCCTTCAAATTGTTTTTTCGTTGATTCCACCCACACGTGTTTGTTTGCTCATCCGGCCTGGCTTGCAACTTTTGCCCTATTCTTCTCCTCTTGCATGCCATGAATTGTGCTAATGCTTTTGAGTTGTCCTCCTTATCCTTCTTTCTTACACCACCAAATACGTTGTATATATATATATATGTATGTATGTATGAAATGATGCAATAGCTCATAAACGTCAGAGTGGATATAAAAATGTTAACACCGATCTTGGCGGCGTACCAGGTCAGGGCGGCTATTCGACCAATTTTAGCGGAGGCATGAGCGGTGGAGCCGAGGCCCAGATAGTTGGCGCTGTCTTCAAGCCGCTGGTTAGCCGATTTGTGGAGTCCACCAAGGAACTGAAGTTGTCAGAGAATGTGGCCCTCTATGGAGATATTCGGCAACTTGTTAATTATGTGAAGGGAGCCCATGGTGGCCCCTTTCGTTTGGTAGCGCTTAGCGGCATTTTGGCCGTTACGCCGCGTCCTCATAAGAAGGGACCTTCGGCTCAAACCACGCGTGTGATAAGGTGAGTGTACTTAAAAAACAAGTCACCCTTAAAATTATAATTTTCGCAATAATTATTTGAAAATCGAAAATATCGTCCACCCATTCCTTCAGGCACATACCCCAGGCAAATGTCACACACAGCATGCAGAGTGATGACAATCGCTCGCAGCGTCGTCTCCTGCTAAAGAAACGCAGCACTTCTTCCGCCTGCGCCGTAGTGAGTCACACCCCCAGCTCCGCAATATGCAACTTATCCGCGATTCCTTTGCAGAGCTTGCTGGAGACTGAGACCTGCGACGAGCACTACAAGACCAGTCAATCGCCGCTGAGCAATTTTCGTCGTCGCACCACCGGGGTACGACCCACATTGACTCCGCGGCATAGTGAGCGGGCGCTGCTCTCCGATTCCACTTCCAGCTCTGAACGCAATTCGCTGGGACGGCTCAGCGGCTTGGTGCGCTGGTTTCGCGGCACACCCAAGGAGGCGTCGTCCATTGACCTGGAGATAGGCTCGCTAAATCCAGAGATATCCTCCACATTCATGCGGCACGCCTCGCTGAAGATTCAACGTGGTCGCTCTAGCGACGGCATTGGGCGTTCCATACAGCGCGCCAAGCGACGCGTCGAGCGGCGTCTGAACCGTTTCGGGGGGATTGTAAAGGGCAAGAAGAAGGTGGGCGGCATCGAAGAGACAGCGGACTTTAGTCGGCGTAGCTCGTCGGATATGTGCGATGGTCCGCGCGAATCTGAGGTGGTTATACTAAAGGAACGGAAGCTGGTGCCCATCGACCCAGTGCGTGTAGGCATGCTAAGACTCTCGTTTCTATTGGAGACCTGTGCACCGGGCTCGTTCCCCGATCCACAGCTGGTGGCCGCCGTTTTGGATCTGGTTAGTTAACAGTCTACTGGTCTAGTGCTCCAGTCCCTCAATTGTACCTCCGTTTTCAGCCCCAAGCTCCATTGGTATCACGTGCTACGTTTCTGCTGGAGTGCGCCCATTTTGTGCATCTCTGCAACAAGGGTCAATGGCCCGCTTGGATGAAACAGAATGTGGGCAGCTATCGAGCTTCGGGAGCCAACATCAATGTCAACCCGATGAAGCACCAGGCCAGCCAAACTAGTGCCAGACGTACCCACATACTTCAGCGAGCCGCTGGCAAAATGTTTCATCAATGGGCAGAAATGGTGGGAGCCCGCTTGGAGGAGATTCTATTTACGGAGCGCCTGCAGTACGAGGCCATTAACGCCAGTCTAGCAGATCCAGAGAAGCAACGAGAACTGCTGCAGCAGGACGAAGAGGAGGACTTTCTGGACGAGGCCTCTGTAAATCCGCATGGCAATGACTGTCCTCATGCTCTGAAACTGATTGCCTGTGTGCTGCTCTTCGAGATTACAGCTTTTCTTCGCGATACCTACATAATGTTGCCCCGTGCATCTAAACTGATGCATAGGGAGAGGCCAGCACCCTGGGAGAAGGTGTATCGTGAGGCCAATCGTCGCTGGTCCATGGCCTTGAGCTCCATGGGTCATTCACAGACTTCGGCACAGAGTCTGCAATCTATAGCAGCTGGAAACGATGGAGCTGTTCAAACTGAACGCAAGATTTCATTTGTGCTGCATGAGCCGGATAATGAATCGGAAAATAGCAGTAATACCACATTAACCAAGGAGGGGGAAGAAGGTAGGTGGGCTTAGCTTTCTGCTGAGCTGCTGCTGTCTTGTAAATCCCTTGCATAGAGATATCTAAAGATTAACAGCATGCTGCTGAGCTACTGCTGCCTTTTATATCCCTTGCATAGAGAAATCTAAAGATAAGCTTATACCTTATATCCCACCCAGCTCGTCGTCCTACTGCCTCGGCTGTACGTCCATTTTGCTTAGACGTGGCACAGCCACCACCACGGGTGGCTCCTTTAAGCGTCGCTCACTCAAACTACGTCGGAATACCAAGGACAGCAAGGATCTTGAGACAGACTGTAAGCTTATATCCCCCCGCCTTTTATACCGAGTCATTCTCACATCTGTCATTTCAGTTAACATGCAATCCAGACGTAAGGTTTCTTCTCTATCGGATCGCAGCGATACCTCAGAGCAGGGCATTATCAGCGGCGGTGAGGAATCTCCTGGTATACTCAGCGATGACCAGCAACCTGAATCGCCCACTGATTCCAATGAGAACGATGACACGGCCAAGAATATGCCTTGGCTCAAAGCTGCCATCGATTTGATGTCCAGTTACAATTACTATTGCACTCACAAAGGCTACTGTCATCCCTATTGCTATAAGCGACACATGCGTTCCTGCACGCGTTTGATTAAGGCCACCCGGAAGGTGAGTTGCCCAGAAATCCATTGTCTTGGGGTATTCTAAACCAACGGGTTTTCTTAAGGTTTATGGAGAAGAATTTGGCTTCACCTTTGATGCAGACCATCCCAATGTGGAGCCCACCATCATCAGCTCCGGCAAACCACATATATCTCGGCCACGTTCCACACGCAAAGTATCGGAGCAAAGCTCTACGCAAACTTCTCCATCAAAACGCAAGGACAGCTTGTCACGCAAAGATCGGTAGGTGACGTTATGCATTTCAAAAGACTCACAGGATTCCATCAAACATTTATCATTTAGCATTAGCGACGATCCCGATCTGGAGATGGCGGAGAAACTGGCCAAAGCTTTTCGACAGGAGAAGGAGAAAAAGCAGCTGGAGGAACCGCCCATTCTAAAATTTATACGCATTCATATACGCAATCTTTTCCACTTTCCACTGGCCACCATGTTGAAGGGAGCCGTTATCCTGACCGAGGAAATGGTCATTGAAGCCATGCCCTCGGCTTGGGAGCTTTTGCTTGAAACCAACCATGATCTGTCCACGTCCAGCGCCGCTGTATTTCTGATGGGCTCTGTCAAGGCACAGAATTTCGCCTTTGACATTATGCAGCGAGCACTGAAGCACAAGGATCCGGATATACGTATTGGAGCCATTCAGCGCTATTTGGTATTGTGGAAGTGTCGCTTTCATGTCTGGCCACGCATGGAGGAGAATGCACATGATGTTACATTCAAGGTGCCGCCGGGAGGCATAGAGTTCACACTACCTTCACCCAAAATTGGCATTGAAAGTCTACCCGTGGTGGATCCACCCTGGATGCCGGTGCAGCAGATCAAGGATATGGATATGACACTGAATCAGGATAGACATGTGAGTGAGAAGGCTGCAGAAACGTTGGGTTATGTAGGATTGGAGTGTGGTGGAGTTCAATAGGGGTGACTGCCCAACTAATACGTTTTGTTACAGCGTTCCCTGGTAACGGCCACCAAGAGTCGTAAGATGCAGCAAACGGAGGCCATACGCAACGCCCTGCGCCAACAGCGTGATAAGCAAAGGGCTGAACGACATAGCTTCCTCATCACCATGATACCAATTAGCCAGCAGGCTTCTCATGAGCCTGGAATGGAGCATGAGGATCACGAAATTGAAGAGGATATCGATGGCACACGCATGTCATCACATCTGCATCACGCTCACTCGCTGTTCCCCTCGGTTTTGTGTTCGTCGGTAATGCAGATTGTGGGCTGTCTGGATGATGCAGCCATCGGATCAGATGGAAATGCAGTTTACGAAATTGCCTATCAAGTAATCTGGGTATGCTTGGTCGAGGAGTCGGCTCTATTCCTGCGCTATGTATTTGAACGATTGACACGGGATCGTCAGGATCAGATGTTCAAGCTGTTGCGTCATTTGATACGATTTGTGCCCCGTCTACCCCAACAGGCAGCTTTTGCTCTGTACAACTCCATCATTGGCTACATTATGTTCTATGTACGCTCCTCCAACGAGCTGAAACAAGAGGTGAGTCGTACCTATATCAGCACAAGTATGCTGATGACTATCGACCATCCGATCTTTACCAATCCTTTGGCCGATTACTATAAAAATACTTTTGGCCATTTTCACCCCCTTAGCTAGTTGGATCAGCTTTATCGGTGCTTTGGATGGTAGTGCACTCAGTGCATGGCATTATGTTTAAGGATCTGAAGCAAATATTGCGCAAAGAACAGTGCGATGCGTCCATTTTGCTCACGGCTAATGTTCCGGCGGCCAAGAAGATTGTCGTTCACGGACCTGCCGATGATGACTACAATATACCCTCACAATTTCCCGTACAAGAGGACACTTTGTTCTGTCAATTATTGAAGGAGGCCTTGGACTATTATCCCATTGATGAGAAGAATATTGCACATTACTGTCTGGTGGACTATAAGAGCAGTAAGCCTTATCTTTAGAGACCAACTATCCGTTTAATTTTAAATCTTTTTTCCTTTTCTTAAGGCAAAATCCTCAATCCCAATTGGTATATACGCGATTTGTACTTCTTTAAACGCTCTCAGTACCCCGAGGTGCGTCTCATGCTTATGCGTCCAGATGAGTCCTTCCTGGCTCTGCAAAAACAGGAGCTTACCAAAAAATTTGTGGAAATCGGAAAGGTACACCTGACCTGGGCCATTCTCAAGAATGTGGATATGGTGGTGCAACGTGTGGTATTCCTACACGAAGAGCTCATGAAGCTACCCTCATTTCCACGCAAAGCTCTCGAAGTGGATCTAGATTTGCACCATGGAGGCGAATATGGCAAGGTGCTGCTCGGTCTGGATGTCCTCCACAAGTTTATGTGGGTGCGTTTGATTGCCCGCATGTTTGAGGCCATGGCGGGTAATTTTGCCTACTCGGCGGACATACAACTCTTTCTTAATGTGCTATCCGGCGCTTCGATACTACATGCGGAGGATTCGTGCATAATGCGTTACGTGATGGCCACATTCATAAATGCCGCCTTTAATTTCAAGAATATTTTCTCGACCAATGGCTACTTTATGATAATGCCCACTCTATTGCAAGTGTATTCGCTGCATCAGACCAATAAGCTGATTACAACCACCATTGAGTATGCCGTTAAGCAGTTTTACCTGTTGAACAGGAAGCCCTTTATACTACAAATGTTTGGTTCGGTGTCAGCCATACTGGACACAGACGAGGATGGCACTTACGGAGAGGCGCACAAAGTGCAGTCGAGCTGTCTATTCAATTTATTACTCAGTCTGGAGGATCCGTCGCCAGATCCATTAAACATTGCCGAGTTGGTCAAGGAGCCGAAGCCATTGAAGGCCATCGATTTTTGCTATCATGACGAAGATGATGATGTTACGGTGCTGGACTGCATTACGTTATGTGTGATGGTGGTGTCCTACTCGGCGGAGAGCACTCGTGGCTATCAAATGTTGGTAAGTCAAATGGGTTGTCTAATTTAAGTAATACTCGCATTTTCGGGAACATTTGATTTAGACGAAGTTAAGTTAGCGATACTCTTAGATCAGACAGCTAGATGAGGATCAGGTGTTAATTACAGGAAAACTGAACTTAACATTATTAACCTGAAAATAACTTAGTACTAAACACTGTTACTGGCCATAAGTGGGGCTTTTACACTTAAATTACACGTTAACTACATGCAGTAGGACCAACCTACTTTCACTGTGTAGAGTAATTTAGGGCGAGCAGTGCCTGTATGTAGCCAGGGTATAATTTGCGAGGAGCATCCCCACTAAAGGCCAGTCTTGGGAAAGCCTAGTAATCTTACGACTTTTCATAAAGTACTTCGAAGTACGTGTTTAGACATGAGCGGTGGCTTGCGTACTACTCTAATATTTATAAGCCCTTAACATTTTGCTTCATCTCACAGTCACTGTTTAGTCACCAATTAAGCCACTGTTACGTCACTGTTTAGTCACTGCTAAGTCACCGTTTAGTCACTGTTTAGTCACTGTTAAGTCACTGTTTAGTCACTGTTCAGTCAAGGTTTAGTAACTCTTTAGTCACTTTTACATCACAGTCACTGCTAAGTCACTGTTTAGTCATTGCTAATTCACTAGTTACTCACTGTCAAGTCACGGTTTAGTAACTATTTGGTCACTGTTACGTCACTGTTTGGTCATTGCTAAGTCACTGTTTTATCACTGTTAAGTCACTGTTTAGTCACTGCTAAGTCACTATTTAGTCACTGTTGTCACGGTTTAGTAACTATTAAGTCACTGTTTAGTCACTAATTAGTCTCTGAACAATGTCAATTAATTTATGAACATTTTTTAACTATAAAGCAAAACTTCAACCAAAACCTTGGGTTCAATGCTTTTAGAACCAGGCCCGGAACCTTACCTTAACCTTAAGTGCTGAAGCCGCTTCGAACCTCCGAAGCAAAACTTAAAAAAATTTTCGTAGGTTTGTAATACAATGTATGTGGTAGAGTGGGGATTTTTTTAACTTGATTTAAAGTTGAAAACTAATAGTTGATCAACTTAACTTTTTAGAATTATTGAAATTTATCCATGACTAAAAATCAATTTTTAGAATTATTGAATTTTATTCATGACTAAAAATCAACTTGAATAAATTCAACTTGACTAAATTCAACTATTTCAAAGTTGATTTTACTAGTATATGATTTTTAGGAAAGTAATAAATAAATAAATCGGGAAAAGATGCCAAAAAAGGCTAAAATAAAATAGTAAGAATGAAAAACGTTAATGCCAATTAAGCGGAAAATCATGCCAGGATCAATGTATAAGCACAATTCATGGATAATGGATCGCCATGGTAACAAAACCGTTAAATGCTTAAGAAACTGCTTTTTAAGACCACAACTGACCACACTCAACTACATAAATAACCATGATTATGGCAATATTAAACAGTGGTAAATACCATTGATGACCAATGGTACAAAATATAGGCAAGATCATAAAGAATGTTTTAAACCACTTTTCCTTACTGACAAATCATTAAATCGCGAAAAATTTCCAAAGAGGATCAGAAAACGTTATAATGCTAAACAAACTTTACCTTCAACCAAGTGGAACATCATGCAAGGATTGATGCATAAGCGCAATTCTCAGCTAACGGATCTCCATCTTAACAAACCCACTAAATGCTTAAGAAACTGCTTTTCAAGACCACAAATGGCCATACCCAACTACATTGCCATAATTAACCCCGAACCGCGGATGAACAAATTCATCCCGAATACACAACAAAAAACTTTCAAATAATTCATCGAATGTCCTGTTCGATCTCAGAGTGTTGGCCAATGTTGCGAAAGAAAACATTCTTTCGACCGGTCCAGACGACGGCATTGGAGTATTGTATTTTTTGAAGAATGAATGAATATAATGGGATATTTTTCAAGCAAAGTGATGTCCCTCTCCCTTTCATATAAAACAAGCCTCTTTCAGATTTTAAGCTGCTGATATCCTCCAAATCAGAATCAAAGTCGAAGAAGTCGTCATTTTTTAAGTTTTATTTGACTTCGTCGTATATTTCTTCGGTTACAATACTTTGAGCAATAGCCGTTTTGAGAAGTTCAAACCCATACTAGATTTCTTTGAACCGCGGATGAGTCAATGCAGCAACAACACTTATTTCTGCTTGAATTTGGTTTGTTGGTTTCCATAATTACTTCCTAAATCAAAATGAACATTGATTTGTAAATAAAACAATTGTTGAAAATGTAACTTTGATTAAAATTTTCAACTTAGTTAAATTCAATCAACTAAAATTAACTTTAGTTAAATTTATTCAAGATGATTTTAGTCAAGTTGAGTTAGAGTTAAATTTAATCAAGTTGAGTTAAAGTTAAATTTAATCAAGTTGAATTTAATCAACTAAAATTTTAGTTGACTAATCAAGTAACTAAAAATTTCAATCGATTGATGCCCACTCTGGTATGAGGTCATATTACCTAGTCGTCTGGTTTGAAAATCATTTCCTCTTTACAAACCAAACGACATCAATCAGTCCAGTTCCGGGTTCCAAGTCGGTTTTCGTGTAAACGTTTTGAATTTAGAATTTAAATTGAACAATGTTATATAGAAGGTAACAAAAGCATATCTGCGGTTACTAGATCTGGTTTGATGAATATAGAAATGGTTTCAACAGTAGAAACCGGTTGATGAATGCCAGGAGGATTCAAATCATTGGTCAAGCAAGGAAAGGTTAATTATAGAAACAGAACTGATACCAAAAGTTCGAAGTTTTTGAGAACCGCAAATCGAGTACCGATCATTTTAGAACCTTAAAGATCCTAAACACCGTAAGAAGCTGTGCGGATGAATTTAAGTAAAGAAGACGACCACTTAATAAAAGACTTGCAAAATTTAATCAAATTTAGGGCAATCGCGTATCCTTACCGGAAAACGCTTAATTTAGCGGTTTAGTTCATTTTGTTGGCTTGGTTCCCAGCTTATCAACCACAAAGATTATTATAGAACCTCAAGTTTGGTACTACTCTAGAAGTGTTTTACAAAGGGAAGATCCAACAAGTAGCTTCATACCTTCTATCATCTCCACCTAATCCAAACTAATCGCTTTAACTAAACCTCATCTTTCAGATCATTCTGGAGGCCATACTGCCCTGCTACTTGCAACAGATCCAATCACCCAGCTATATTCCACTTCAGGGTAAATCAGAGCGGGATATTATACTCCAATTGGCAGTGGCCATACGCACCATGGTGCATAATTGTGAGGGACTGGCCAAGAGCTATAATGGCCCTTATCGCAACAGTCCCGAGCACAAGGGCTCCTCGCAGCGCAACTGTAGCCGTGGTCCACCCTGTTCGCCTGGTCTGGATTTTGATGATGAAGCACATCCAAAATATGTATCTGATGCACGCACAAAGAACATGATGGATTCCGCTGAGGATTCGGAAATGATACGCACTGAATATCGACGACCCAGAGATGTTTTGCTTTCCGTGGTAGCGGATTTCCTAACCAAGTCCACCGCCCGATTGGCCGAGCTGGCCAAGAAGATGCCCAGCGATACGAAGCCCACCGAAGTGCTGGATGCCAAGTGTCATATACGCCTGGCGGATATAGCTCACTCGCTGCTGAAGGTTTCGCCCTATGATCCCGAGTCTATGGCCTGTCGGGGCCTGCAGCGTTACATGCAGGCGGTGCTGCCTCGAGCAGAGTGGTCTAATGATACTCTTCGCAATGCTCTGGTCACCGTGCTACGAAGGATTGACAAGGTGTTTCTTAAAATATCCAAGAAACCCTCGATTCGACGTAACACGGACTGGGAGGCGGCATCGGGGTTGCTGAAGGGTATCCACGAGACCGTCGTCAGGCACTCCTATGTGCTGCACTGGCAGCAGATGAAGACCCTCATCAATACGGTTCAGAATCTGATTGTCAACGAGCCGGGCAGCGGCATACTCGAGGGCGTCTCCAGTGCGGGGGCTGCGCTCATGTCTCAGAATCCACCGGCCTTTTTCTGTTCCGCTGTGGTGCGTCTGGTGGCACTACAAGTGGTCAGTCCCGTGGACTGCTTCTCGCTGGTCCAGATATGCGGTGGCAGTGCAGAGTTCGCTACGCAGGAAAAGGCCGAGGGATTTCTAATGCATCTGATCATGCCGCTGTGCCTGAAGGTGTGCTCGGGTCGCGGTGTCTCTGATGTGGGTGAACTGAAGATGACCGATGTATCGTTTCTGCTGACGGCCGTGCTCAATGCCATGAGTCCGCCGGCGGGTCGCACCGGACAGGCTGTGTCGCAGATCAATCGGGTCACTGGAGACTTAAGAGCTGGCTCTCTGACCTTTACAGGCAGCCGCGATGCCAAGCGTCCGGCCAGGATTTCCGGTTCGCTGTACCAGGCGGCGTTTTTGGCTTTACGCATTGTGTGCATTTGCTTTGAGAATCGCCTGTCCTCCGAGTGGCCGCGCATTGTGAGGGTCATGCGAGATCTGGGTAGACGCAATGAGGCTGCTCCGGATCTGTGGAGTTTTATGGAGTTTGTGGTCACACACCGCACCCCATTATACATAGTACTCCTGCCCTTTATTTTGCACAAGGTAAGTTTTGAGGTCTTTTTCCACGACTTGGACTAATCCGCCTTGCTTAGATCTCTCAGCCCCCCATTGGGGATCACGAGCGACACATGCAGTTCATCATAAGGGAGCGTCTACGCGGCACACCCCCTCAGGGTGGCATCAAATCCAAGGGTGCTCTATTGCTGGAGCTGGCCCGAGAATTACGAGACCTGCGTGACGAGCTGGAGGAGAAACGTTATGGTAAGTTTGAACAGAGCCCACCGACCACTGACACACATGTTGCAGTCTCCACAGACCGCGAAAGCTCTGAGCAGAAGAAAAGCGATACTCCGGCACCCACCAGCGTGGTAGATGCACATAAATCCCAGCAGAGACCCTCGCTAATCTCCATCTTTACGGGAACCACCACCGGCCAGGCTACCCATTCACATGTTTCGGCTGTGCCCATAGATTCACGCAGCGGTTCAGGTGGCATATGCACGCCCAGCGATACATTGTCCCAACAGACACTGCATCCGCCGCGTGAATCTCTGTCGAGCAGCTCAACAGGTCGCGATCCACACACCACCACGAGTGAGAGCCATAGCGGGGATGCGGATGCGGGTTCGGCACCCACTTTGGTTGGTCCCACACCCAGTGGTTCTGGTCAGGGCACTTCCGCCGGCGCCTCAGGCATACCTTCACAGCTTTCACACTCGCAGTCGCTGCAACAGGCCCCCTTCAAGGCTCAACCGCCCAAACTGCGCTTTGTTTCCTCCGTGGAGTTCCGTCATTCGTCAGGCGAAACCTCAACTACACCCTTGTCGCCCGAAAGTCCAGCCGAGGATAGTTCGGGAGATCACACACGCTCACGACTGCAGCGCTCCAAGGCGGCCAGTCGCAAGACTTTCCGTCTCAAGCGCAGTCGTCTAACCACCATTGAACCGCCCAGCATAGTAAGCTAAGCACGAAATTTAATCCCATTTCAACTACAATGAAATCTTTTTAAGGTCACCTCTCTATCGCAAGAGGAACCAACGCCAGCGCCACAGCCCAAGGCCATAGGTGAAATATCCTGGGATTCAGTGTCACAGACTTCTTCCACTTCGGGATATCGCGACAACAACAGCCTGCAGACAGGTCTACTATCGCCAGATGGCTCGCTGGGAGGCCTAACGCTGGGACGTTCGCCCTCACAACATTCGCTTTTAATGGTGTTTGAGGGTCAGGACGAGGATACGCTTATTTAACAATCACAGAACGGCGACCGAGCCTACGAATTGTAGCCAGTTGCTGGAGACAAAAACCAATTGATACGGGATTAAGGTAGTGTTCCGACTTGTTCCTACATCTAGAGGTGGAAGGACTTGGAAGGATATATTGTGAAATCTGGCAAATAAGCCGGGATGAGGGCTCTGCATCTAAGGTGAATTGTTTCACATTGATCAATCTCATGATACAAAAAATGGAAGGTAGTGCAATGCGTCGCATGTCAAAAAACTTATTCCATTGTGGCGTCACAGACTCATAATTTTGTACTCGTTGTTTCGAATTAAAGTTTTTTATATATTTAGGAAATCACAAATAAGGTGTAACGGATGTTTTTTCCAATATTGGTTAATGCATATTAGTGTGTTTCCAATCATTTTTTTTTAACAATATTCCAACAATCTTATTTCGATCACAAATTCGGTAGAAGGCTTGCAGAGGCCTCTGTCGAGTGGGTGGTTTACCCAGGTATATCATGATACATTATTAGTGGATTCTGTATCCTCAATTTACCTAAGTAAGGGTGGTTTTCACGGCTCCAGAAAAATTTCTTGTTAAGTTGATATTCCGGAGATACCTCACATAGTTTGCTAAGCCGCTGCTATTAACACGATAACACAATTTATTTTCTATCGATAAGCGATTCAGAATAACCTTGCGCTGCTTTGGCGCTGTAAAAAAAAATCAGTTCGTAAATGCAATGCGGTTAGTTTGTGACACCAAACTCCATCCTCTTGGCTACTGGCGTGCTTTGGGGGACATTCTTTTGCGGAGTGCGTTCTTTTTTCTAAAACGAGGTAAACGTTGTCAGAATCTGGGAGTGACAAGTCGAAATTCCGGAATCGTGTTCCGAAGAAAGAGTTCTGCAAGGAATAGGACCAGTGTTGCCAACGCCCCTAAACAAAAAAAAAGGACGTTTGAACCCAGAAAAAAAGACAGAAAACGGACATATTTTTTTAAAATGACAAAAAAAACAGATCAGGACAAACTATTTTTTTTATTTTTATTAATATAAAAATTTTATGAATGTCAATATTTTCGTTCAATTTATATAGCACTTCTTCGAGAATGGTATTATGAGCAACAATTTCGTGTGCATATACGTATGATACATTTGTTCGAAAAAGCGTGCTGTATACCTTTAGAAATTTTTATTAATTTATTTTATTTGCTTAAACTTGTTATTTGGAACTTATATTCTTTCTGTAAAACTTTCAAGCAGATCCGAAATTATGTTTTACAAAAATAAACAGAGATTAAAACCGTAACCCTTAACCGCTAAAAACACTTCAAAATTTGTAACCGAAACCGTAACCTAACCGAAAAAAATTGTTTCTTAGAACGTAACCGTATAACCTTTATTACCATAACCGGTTATCAGTACCGAAACAGAAACAAATATACGGGTTTATTTCGGTTTTTCCCTACTAAAACTTTCGATAAACATTAATCATTGCCGGGCAAATGTAGAGGAAAAGAAAATTGTGCTTGTGTAGTGAGCAAGAGAGCTCTTTCCAGACTACAGCCGTTTTACATGCAATTCAGTGTTAGCATAATAAAATGAATAACTTCGGCACCTGGTAGCTATGGCTGGCCGGCTCTGGTCTAATGGAGAAGACAGAAAAATGTGTTCTTCTCTCTCTGACACTAACTTATGCATGGCCGGCTCTGACGTAAATTTATTTACAACACAAAGAAAAGAGAGCGAAAGATAAAGAATGAGTGCAGCTAACCAAAATCTTTACACTTTACACACTTTAAAAGTTGCATCGGCAAGAATGCAAGGCGAACTTTTAGTGTTTGGTAACTTGTATTCTATCTGGATTCAATGTTAATTTGAAATCAAAAACAACAACTCAGCATTCACCAAACTTTAGTCTCACGAGGTAGAATTTAGAGAACCAAGTCTGTTCGATAATGATGCTCACCTATGTGCACTATTTCTTGATCCGAGATATAATATATTTATATCTGCCGAGCAGAAAATTAACTGTATTAAATTGTTATGAAATCTGCATAAGTGTTGAGCGTTTTTTTTTTTTTGAGGAGTAGAATTTTTAATAAATCCCCGCGAACAACAATCTCGCAAATCAACGGCACTAAGAAGAATCTCTTAAAGTAGATTAATCCAATGGAAAGCCACCTGCGCTACCAGTCTTGAAGCGCTTTGCAGACGACATTTTAATGTGGTAGCATCGCTTTCAATAAATATGTTTAATTTAAATGAATATTTCAATATGGGGCGGCATTACTTACCGCTTTTGCCAAGCTCTTCGCTGATGCACAACCAGGCCGCGTTGACTGCGCTTGAATCCGAGTGCAGCTAGATTGCCAAGACCCACATTTAATCAAATTCAGCTTGGCCAGTCTTGAAAATGCCATTAGACGACGCACTATGGTCCCAAATCCCAAAAAGCTGGCCAAAAGTCGAAAAAAAATATTTGTTTTATGTACTTTTAATGATTGGAATAGTTGTAGTGGTACATCTAGTTTGTATTCTGACTATTAATAAGGAGGAAGTGTCCCACCTGGCTCAGGCTTGAACTCCGTTCGTGAGCGTCGATCGTGCCTCATCGTTTACTCGTTATGCATCGAAAATAACATAACGTTTGGAAGCGTATAGAATCGCGAAAAATTTACCGATTTGGATTCTGAAAATGGACTGTACTCTAGGAAGTAAGTACAAATTAAATGTATTGATCAAAATTATTTTTAACAATGCATAAAATAGTGAATCGTTAATAAAAGTAGAGGTTTTTTCTTGGTAACATTCTGAAAAGTCGTGTTAGAAAAAGCCATAAGTCAAAACTCCCATCAGATCCCACTCTTAAATAAAGAAGAAATTGTTGTTTAGACAATTCTTTAAAACATATCCAAAAATTAACTGCAGATAGCTGCATATTTAGTCTCGGTGATGATTTTTGTGCCACATTTGTCGTTACATAAAATATATACACTGCTCGACAGCACTCTCCTCCCCAATTCACCAAACTAACTTTTTCTAAAGTATTTTGGTCCGCTGAGCACGAAAATCGATATGAAAAAAAAATCTGTCAAATAGTTATCGAGATATTATCGATAAACGTGTTTTTCGACTTTACAGCCAAATCAAAGACGTTTTCAAAGAAATTGTACGCCATGTTGATTCCGCCATTTTGTTTTCTAAATTTTGACTTCGGATTCGTGATTAGCGACCCTGAAAACCCCCGAGTACAGACTTTCAGACAAATAAAATTTGTTTTTGAAGAAATTGTCCGCCATATTGGTTTCGCCATTTTGTTTTTCTAAATTTGGACATCAGATTCGAGATCAGCGACCCCAAAGACCCCCGAGTACAGACTTTCAGCAAAATCAAATACGATTTTCGACTTTTGGGCGTATTTTTGGGATTTGGGACTACTGTGCGACGTTTTCCTCCGGAATCTTTTTAGCTTTGCTCAATTTGATGTTGGTTGTTCTTGTTCCATTTGCCCGCACAAATTAGAATCGTAACCTATTTTCGTTGCGTCGCCACAAAAAATAGGCGTAAACAGCACTTAAAGCTACGTTATTTTTTAACATAACGTAGTGGCAAACGTAAGCTTGTTTCGCGACGAGTGGAAACCGTACATGAAACGGCCACACGAACAAATTACGAAGCAGTTTTTTTATATGGCCGCGTTTTTTATTTCGCGGCCGTTTCGCGAGCCGTGGAAACCGCTCTGTAGGTGGCAAAATTTTTAATGTCATCCAACTTAATTTCTGCTATTTATCTGCTTGGGTCTTGCGTCCCGGCGCGCCTTTCAAATTTAAAAGCATTAGTGCTGTTAAAAGAATACAGAACCTTTTTTAAGAAACGGAAAATTATTCTGCACAAACTGAGTTCCAAGCCTATTGGATGAAAAGTATTTTTTTTACTCTGAATTTTTCGGGCATTTTCGTGCCTATCAGGGGTGCCACAGAATTCACTTTCGCTCTAAATTCGCTCGAATTTGATTTCGCCCTGCCACAGAGCATGTTTTCGAGTGATTTGCAAATCGCGCACTCTTGAGTCGGCGATTTGCTTAAAAGACCATAAAATGCATTTTAATAAAAATAAGGCTTACTGAGTCTTCAAGGGTGTTCAATTTGCAAATAATATACATCAAAAAAATTAAATATTTAACATGTTAAGTTAATTAAATAAGCATTTTACTAAATCGCTAGTAAAATCGCTGGTCAATTCGCTAGTGAAATTGGTCATTCACTGCAACTCACCAAATCGCTAGAATTACAGTGTTGCCACCCTTTAACATTTGAATTTCGAAATTAATCGAAATTCGTTTTAAAGTTAATACAATATCGATTTTTGTGTTAAAACAAAGATAAAAAATTAGATTAACTAGCAATAATTTTTCCGTTGATTTTTTGCTTAATTTTTTGTGCAATTTGTAAGTCAATTGCTGTCAATCTGAGTTGAATATAGTGGCAACGCCGGCGCCAAAGTAATGACGAGAAGCCGCTCAAATGTTGGCTTTTATTATTCTTCCGAAATTGTTATAAAATCATTTATAAAGGGAAAAGCATCGAACAGATGTCCAGAGCGAAATTTGCTTGGCTTTTATGAAGTCTTTAAGACTTGGCCCCCAATGTCACAATGGGCGACATGGAAGTTGCGGCTGCAGCCTGGAAAGAACTGACTTTAAGTCTGACCAACCTTTCCCTCGATTGCTTGAATTGAATAATGCGTGTCCGGCCCAATGTTATTTTGGAGCACAGCTTCATTACCCTTATGATTTTGCCTACGTATATCGTCTGACTTTGAAAGACGGTCCGATGCGGATCAAAGACGGGTGCACTCCTAGCCTCTTCTTACGGATTTGCTTCTTCCCTTAATCGTCGATTGCCATCTGTCGTGCGAGAAGCATTTATTTAATTAAAGCAAAACTCTTGCCTTAATATACGTTCGCCGTTCTCTCGTATCCGTACAGCAGCTAGAGTTACAAGGTATCATTTTTATTTTGGCGGGCGGAAAATTTGAATTTTTGTGTGGGAATAACAAATATTTAACTCAGTTAAAGAAAATTAAGATTGTTTTGTTAAAAAAAGGTCTAAACAAATAGCTTACATTTCAAAATGTTAATAAAAACCGCATTTAAAGTCTTAATCTAATTCGCACTTTCGGGGTGTCTACCCTATGCAGTCAAGTTCGAAAGGGTTTGTGAACTAGCTTATAAAATGAAATCGCTCGAAGTTCTGTGGCATGGCGAAAATATTTCAGCGATTTGGCAAATCGCTAAAAAAAATCGCTAGTGAATTCTGTGGCACCCTGTATATCCTTACAAACCGAGTTTCTAGTCAATCGGATGAAAAATAAAATTTTTTTAACACAGTTTGGCTTGATGGAAAAAGTGTAACGTTTGCAACAGACAAAAATTAAGATATTTAAATAACGGGACTACTTATAAATCTTTTAAAAGCTGGATTGAAATGTTCATATATTCCACTTAATTTTTTGTATTTGTACTTTTTTGTTTATTATGCAAAATTGTGTTTTCAACTCACTGTAAACAACAAAATAGCTCTAG
>JAEIFU010003536.1:0-27311 GCA_018904235.1 Lordiphosa stackelbergi | reverse complement strand
ACTTTTCTCTCTGCTCTCTCTCCGCTCGCTCTCTTCGCAAAACTTCTGATCTTATCGTGCTATGTAAATGCAGCGAGCAAGGCAACAAAAAAAGGTAATTGAGCGAAGGCAAAAAAAAATGTGATACTCGTTGTAACTTTCTTTCTTGAAGAGCGAACCAAGTGAAAATTTTTCTTTTAATACGCAGCAATATTATTAGGAAAAATTAAGAAAGCAGATTATAGCCATTGTCAACATTAGAGCAAAAAATATACAAGTCATGTATTCGAGCCTTTACTGCTCTAAACTTATGCTTACTTGCAGTTTAAAGTTAACTATTTACATTTATAATAAAATTCTATTACAGAGACTTTTTCACTCTCATATTAAGGCAGGAAGAGGACTTTGTATTTCCTTTTGAATTAATTTAATTTAATTTAATTTTTTTTTAATAACAAAAATTATAAAACCTCTATACAAATAACGTGTTTTGTAACCGTATTTACAAAGCTTGTGGAAAGCGTATAAAAATTAACTATAAAACATGTTTTGCAAGCGACTTTTTTAAGCTTATAAAGATGGGTGCGTTTCGATTATAAAACGCTTACTTTGATGCGTTTTATAAATGTCACAGCAGCGTTTTATAAGCGTTTTGCTTATATTTTAACGCTTACAAAACGTGTATTTATATATGAAATTGTTTGCTGGGCAGAGGACAGAAAAGTGTGCTTTTGTTAGTGAGTAAGCGAGCTCTCTCCAGACTACAGCCTACAACATGCAATTCAGTTTGCACAACTATAAGTTCGCGTTTGCATAAAAACATGAGTGACTTCGGCCTCTGGTAGCTATGGCTGGCCGGCTCTGGTCTAGACCAGAGTTCCCCAACGATAGACCCCGGGGCACGAACTTACTTGCCAATTCTTACAGAATGCTTGCCGAAGTCAACCTTCATTGTGTGTTAGAGAGAGACGCAGTCACGTTTTCGCGCTCTCTGCTTGGGGAACCCTGGTCTAGACCTGGGCAAGCCAAATCCTTCTCTCTCTGACGCTCAGTTATGCATGGCCGGCTCTGAAGTAAATTTGATGTATGCAAATGATCATTTTACATGTATTCATTGCGCCGCACTGTTGCTGACGGACACAAAGAAAAGAGAGCGAACGAGAAAGAGTGAGTGCAGCTAACCAAAGTCTTTACCCTCCTCATCTTTCCATATACATATGTATGTGATATTACACTGGATGCTGGCTTGTGTAGCCGATTCAAAAATGTACGACTTTAGCTAAAATTTGGAACAGCTAATTTAATTTTTTTCTGTAACCTTAGGATCAATGTTAATTTGAAAGTCAAAAACAACTTAGCAAAGACCAAACATTAGTCACACGAATTAGAATTTAGAGAACCAAGTCTGTTCGAGAATGATGCTTATCTATGTGCAATATTTCTTGATCCGATATATAATGTGTCTTTATCTGCCGAGCAGAAAATTAACTGTATTAAATTGTTGGATAACCATAATTTGATCGAATTATCAGGGGAAAACAGTCCAAATCCAAGTTGGTCGGAAATTTCCAACAGTTCTAATTAAAAAAATAGAGGGAAGCTAACTTCGGCTCGACCGAAGTTTTTATACCCTTGGAGCATGATATATGCTGCCAGTTTGTTATATGGCAGCTATACGATATATTCATCCGATTTTGATCAAACTCTGGTGGAGACAGATAATATTCATGAACATGAAGAACATAGAACAAAAAGTTCTCATAAATACCGAGGTTATGGGAGCGCTAGCATAGAAAACCCAATTTTTATAACCCAGAATTGTGTGTCATATTATGATCAGTACAAAGCTTTTTAGCATGAAAACAAAGTTCTATCTTTTTTATGTAAGCAGCTATACCATATAGTTGCCCGATTTTACATAAAACTTGCTGAAATTATGTAAAAGCATAAAAACCTTATCAATACGAGGTTTGGGAGGCGATAGCATTGAAAACAAAAAAAGTTGTTTCACTAGAACTACTTTTTCAACCGATCGTTCCTATGGCAGCTATATGCTACATCATCCGATCCGGCCGGTTCCGACAAATGTGCAGCGTATTTGTACCAAAAAGACTTCGTGCAAAGTTTGGTTGGTTACGATGCTTTACAACTGACGGAGGAGATAGCATAAAAACAGACTCAGCGACGGACGGACGGACGGACATGGCTATATCAACTCAGCTCGTCACGCTGATCAAAAATATATATATTTTATGTGGTCGGAGATATTAAATTCAGTTTGAAATCATTAAGACAAATGAATTTGGAACACACACAAACTGTGGATTTTTAATACAATTCAATTTTTGGCACTAAATAGCTGTGATCTCATTAGGTTTTCTTCCAAACTTTCTTTTTGATGTGATTCAAGCCAAGGCTGGTAAATATCCACTTCAAATTCACCAGTAATACGCCAACAAGAGAATTAATCCAGCAAGTTAAAGGCAAAGCAATTGTCTGGATTTTCCACAAAACTGAATCGAAGTCCCTGCTCGGGCGCCAAAATGAAAACTCTGTGAGGATTTTAAAAAAATTTAAAAGAAGTTTCCACAAACTAAATTGAGCGGCGATCCAGTTGTCCCGCTGGCTGCTGGTTTCCACAAAAAATTAACAAGGCTTCACTTCTTTCGTTTCACAGGTTATGTCTGGCTGCTGCCAGCAATCAATCGCAACTAAAAACTAAGTACAATAAGTGACCACAGGAGTGGCCTTAGCAAACGTTTTGTTGTCGCTTTGTGGTCGCTTGCTTTACTCGGCGAGCGCCAAGCACAAAGATAAGAGCGAACAAGATAAAAATAGATCTTTGAAGAGATGCTGCAAGCCTCTCTTAAATTAGTTTATGCCCTTTTCTATTATTATCTACGTATTCTATGACTTTAACAAACATCCTGTAGAATTTCAAATATCTTAGTATCTAATGATTAAATATTTGCTCCAACAACCGAATTGGGATAAAAATGTTAGTTAATTTCGAATCGAATACTTATTTTCAAAACATGAATATGAATATGATTTATGAAGAACGCAAACTCTGAAGCAATCTTTTAATCGTTTGATACACAAAGCATATGTTGTTTTAATCCAGAAAAACTAAAATCTTCAGCTGATCTAAGTTTTCAAATTAAAACAAAAGTTCCAATTATAATTCTAAAATATTCCTTTTGCTATTTTCCCGGGCAGACCCATAAATTCAAGCACTCTGTTTAATTCAAGAACCCAAATATTTATTCACCTGGATGAGCCTTCAGAAAATGTTATGAATATCTTAGCAACTCTTCGTCCTACTTAAGGCACTTGTGACGTATGTTTCTTAGCCAAATGAACAGCAGAGCAAAAGTATGCTATAAAATATGTACATTAACTGCTTGTATGGCGTGACTGGCCTATAGGCCCCCGCTACCCTTCGCCCATCAACAAAATACAATTCATGTTGTTGTTATATGCCAATACACTGGGCATGCTAACATATCATAAGCTCTAAATGTTTTGTGCACAATCTACACAATTTTCATTGTAAAATTCGCTCTGAGCACGACTAGCTTGTTTCCTGATGCCCTCCTCCTGGCTTTTTGTACAAGTGATAATAAAATGCAGAGCCAGTAGTAGTGTAGACTCATTTATCACTTGCATGCGTGTGTAATTTTTTTATATTTCAGTAAGCTTAAATAGGTTTAGGTTTATCTAACTGGCATGCAACTGGCCATTGTGTTTACCTAAGCCGAATGGTCATTTGAATGGCCCTTTGGCTGTCCACTTTGTTGTGTAAAAGCAACGAAAATGAACCATTCAACAAGGGGATATAACAGACATGTTAAAGCGGATGCTGCTAGGCATTAATAACCGGCCGATGACAGGTTAAGCCATAAAATTTGGCTTTTCTATGGTTGGTGGGAAATGTTGTCACAGAGTGGGGAAATAAATACAGACAAATCTGTCTGTCAGATTTTTACACCCAAAAAAGAGGAATCATCAAAATGACAATGGAAACAATACTCTTTAATTCTTCAAGTATCAAGTTAATATTTTCGAATGTTGTTCCTTTTTGCGTATTATTTTCGTAGTATCATTTCGATACTAGCTATTATCAATTTAATATCTTTTTGATATCAGATTGTATAAATTTTATATTTTTTCACACACAAATAACTCGTAGGTAATGATGTGATTTGTTGTTGTTTGGTTAATCTGCAAACAGTTAAAACCACCGAAAAATATGTAAGTTTCACCTATTTATTAAAGCACGTATTTTGTTGTTGCATTTAACAACTGTAATCATAGTACACTTGACTGCAAATATTTTTACACATATTTTGTTATACTCATTACAGAAGGTACACAGAGATTATGAAGTTTCTGCAGAAGTATATAACAGCGATAAGGAATCTTGCTCGACCCTATCAACTATATATATTCTTGACTATAGCATATAGCTGCCATGGGAACGATCGGTCGAAAAAATTGTTCTAGCGAGAAAAGCTTTTTTGATTTTGTTTTTCATCAATTTCTTGGAGAGGGCGTCGGATATGCAAACTATACAAAAATCAAGAGTTTAACAGAAATTTTTATAGAACAGAATGTTATGCAAAAATAAATAAATAGATAACAATAATACATATTAGCTATGGTTTAATTTTCATTATAGCCAGTCAAGCTTTGTTTTTAGAAAACTTTACATGTTAAATAAAATAAAATATACGATTAATCAGAAATATTCTGCTATAATGCTCTGCCTAGGGACATAAGCCTCTTTTAAAAATTGGTACAGCGTGTTCCAGTTGGGTCCGTTTAGGATTGAGATCAACTGCTGAAGGTTTAGTTTTCCAAGACGCCAATGGGCAACCCTGATTTACTGCAGGATTGGACAGATTGCGATGAAATGGGTTGTGTCTTCAATGCTGTGAAGATTGCACTGTGAACATACGTTGGGTGTATTTCTATATGATCTATGGTTGATTTGGAGCAATTCGCAGAGTGCACGGGAAACGAAGAAAATACGTGATAGGCTGAATTTGTCGTTGAAGTAATTATTTAACCCCAAAGAGAGATTCAGGCGTATATATAAACTCTGGTGCAATACTATAGCCGCAAAGAGTAGAGGTAGAAAAAGTTTGCGATTACCGTTTGAAAGAGCCTTCAAAACACTCGCAGAACACAGCCCAACTCATCAATGATCCTCCTCCAAAAATTTCTCTTAGAAAAGTATAGATATTCCTTCCTCAAATCGCTCCAATAGTGCGAAACCCCATCAGGAAAATCCAAATTATACTTTTTCTCATCCGAGAAAATGATCTGGAAAGATGAATTAGTATTTGCATTGCTCTATAAAATCTTTTTACTTTTGTCCAATCAGTTCCCATGCTATCTCTGGCGAATTTCACCCGGGCTTCCTTATGGCGGTCCAGTAACCTTAATGCTACCTTCAATTTTTGTCGCACAATGTTTTCAGACTTCTTAAAAGCCCGTGCAACGGTCCACAGAGACACTTTTAGGCCACATTCAGCCTCTAATTCATTAGAGTTCTTTAATGAATTACTTGCAGCACTCAATAATCGGCGCTGGTCACGCTGATTTATCTTCGGCTTTTTTTTTTCATATTCATTTCGGTTTTTACAAATATTTCGCACAACTTCGTCGGATCTCCCAATTTTTCAGACAATTTCACGAAATGAGCAATTCTCACTTTTGAGCGCCAAAATTTGGCCTTTCCCGACATCTGACAGCACTGGCCCACTTGGCATATTTACAAATCTGTTACCAATAGTTACTTAATGAAGTGTAATCAAATAAAATCGCCGCCAGAAAACACAGAATAAGAAATTAGATTGTGCGGCTATAGTAGTGCACCGCTCACAAAACGAAAACGAGAGCGTAAGTTAAAGTCGGCTCTAACCGACATCGATATACCCGTTACTCATGAAAAAACATGTTTAACAGTGTTCCTGCGTTTCTTAGTGTGACCATCCGAAAAGTATGCAACATTTTTTAGGGTGGGAGGGTAGGTAGCGGGCTTGGTTCACTTTTTTGCTCATAACTTGGGAACCGTTCATCCGATCTTTATCATTTCTTAGGTAAATCAATTCATTTTGCTAATTACTAACTATCTCTAGAAGGTACAAATTGTCAATCTTTAAAACTGTAGGAGATATAAATTCTCCAAATTGCGGGGGCGGGAGGGGGCGTGGCAAAAATTGAAAATAAACTTGATCTGCCGGCAAGTATAAGAAGCATTTGTCCCATACATGTCAAAGCTCTATTTCTTACCATCTCTGAGATCTAGGTGTTCATACAGACAGACGGACGGACGGACGGACGGACAGACGGACAAGGCTAAATCGCCTCGGCTGTTGATGCTGATCAAGAATATATATACTTTATATGGTCGGAAATGATTCCTTCTGCCTGTTACATACATTTGCACGACTTTAGTATACCATTTTTACTCTACGAGTAACGGGTATAAAAATGAAACATAACGGTTAATTTTTGCACTGAGAGTGTTGATGTTTGTCACTTATCTTATCTCATTTTGAACGCTCTTTTAAACGGTAGTCCCAAAGTTTTTCTACCTCTACTGTTTCTATGCGTACACTGAAAAATCAAGGTGCGGCTATAGTATTGCACCAGAGTTTAGGCTTGGTCAATAAAATTTGCACGATTTCTACAGTCAATCCTCTCTAGTAAGCTGCTGTGTGATTTTTTCCAGGAAGCTTTATCGCATAGGTCAGCCTGCAGATTGTGCTCCTCAGCCAAAGCGCGCAAGGAGTAAGATCGACGTTCCAGTAATTTTTTTGCCGTAGTGTATACCAGGCGACTTTCGGGAAGGTCAAACGTCTTTCTCACTTATCCAAAATGTGAGCCCAGAGTATAAGTGTGGGAGCCAGACCAAGAGATTGTTGACAAACAAATAAAAGAGTGGCTGGCCAAAAAGATTATTCGTCCAAGTACTTCAGAGTAGTAGTAGTCTTAGCACCTAAGAAAGACGGAAACAAACGTTTGTGCCCAGACTACAGGAAACTGAACGAAAAGATTATACGTGACAATTTTCCAGTAGTTCGGATGGATTGTGTAATCGATAAGCTTCAAGGTGCAAATTGTTTCACTACTTTGGATTTACAAAATGGATATTTCCATGTTCCTGAGGAACTGAATTGAATGAAAAAGAGCGAAGTCCCATTGAGAGTTGCACGTTGGGCAATGTAATGTAGATCGAACGCTCGATAATGGTAATGTAGAAGTAATGTTATAGAGTAGAGTAGGGCAGGGCGAGATAGGTCAAAGTCGTTCGAAGTTTGGTGGAAAAAGAGGGATATGAAGATTTTTATATCGAAAATCACATCTTGTTCAAGGACCCTAATCAACAGTTGATTGTAGTTCCTTGCCAACTGGAAAGTGAAATTATTCTTTGGCACATAAGCAGGGGCATTTTTCTTTGGTAGAGAAGTCATATTTCATCCCTAAACTGAAAGAAAAGGTCAATCGGTTGGTAAGCAGTTGTGGTGAATGCATAATTGTCAATGCAAAGACTGGCAGAAAGGAAGGTTATTTGGCAACGATTGATAAAGGAGACAAGCCCTTGTAGACTTATCACATTGATCACGTAGGACCCATGGAGCTTACGAACAAACGATATAGTCATTTGCTTGTGGTAGTTGATGCATTCAGCATATATGTTTGGTTGTATCCTACTAAAAGTACCGGTGTTGAGGAAGTGATTACCAACTTGCAGAAACAGGCCATCGCATTCGGTAATCCGTTGAGAATAATTACTGATAGGGGAGCAGCGTTCACCTCACTCGGATTTAAGAACTATTGTGACGAACAGGGTATTCAGCATTTGTTAATAGCAACTGGTGTGCCTCGTGGAAATGGACAAGTTGAAAGAATGCACAAAATTGTAGTGCCAATGCTGTCTAAGCTGAGCCATGAACATCCATCCTCTTGGTACAGACATGTAGGAAAAGTTCAACAGATTATAAACAACACAGAACCAAGAAGCACGAAAGTAACTCCTTTCAAAATATTAACAGGCATTGATATGAGAATTCCTGATGACGTTGATGTAAAAGAACTTTTGAGGACATCTCTGATAGAAGAATTGGATGAAGAACGAGATGATATTCGAGATAAGGCTAAAGAGAATATAATCACTCTGCGATTCTAGGAGAAAGTCAGATAGAACATACAGGTTAAACGATCTGGTAGCTATCAAACGTACCCAATACGGAGTTGGTCTCAAACTAAAGCTAAAGTATTTAGGCCCGTATAAGATAGTCAAGATTAAGAGACATGGCAGGTATGATGTTGAAAAACTGGGAGATTCTGAAGGTCCATTCGGGACGAATGATACATCAGGAAGGCAGATTGTGGGAACCAGTTCAAAGGAGCCTCTCGCAAAAAGAACTAGAAGCGGTCATACCTGAGAAACCTGGTCACACTGAATTAGAGGTAGAGGAGAGAAGAAAAAAGTGTCAGAGTCGTCCGAAGTTGCTAACATTCAATATAATGTTAAAGAATACAATTAAACACCAATGTTTTAATTTATAAGACTATTACGTGGTAGACAAAAGACACATAATTGAACGGGCAGTGGCTTCAAACATTCGGTATTTGACACGATGTGGCACGTGCTGTTTATCCAGGAGCGTATTCCATGTACTATTAAAAGCTTTTATAGAATCTCTAATTTTTGCCTGAATGTGTGAGTTCAGGACAGAGTAATTCCCAAATATTTGAAGGAGGTAACTTGTTCGATTATTGCTGAATTCATGGCGATGCGACCTCGGTTGTCTCTAACGACCATGATTTTAGTTTTTTCTGTGTTGACTTCCAGACCACAAAGGCAGCAGTATGCATTCAGTTTATCTAACAATTGTTGCAGGGCATTTGGTGAGTTTGCCATTAGTACTAAATCGTCTGCGTGCATCAAGAGTTTTACGCGCGAACCTACAATTAAAATGCCTTCCGAAAGCGACGTTGTTAAGTCGTCTATAAACAGCGCAAAAAAAAAGCGGGCTTAACAGGACTTATCTTGACTTATATACAGGGTTGCCCATATTCGACGGACCCATCTGGCAACGCCATAACTTTTGACAGAGATGTCAGATCGCTTAATGACATACCGCGTTTGAAGCGTCAGTCCAAGCAGATTTTTACCATGGAACAATACACGCCACGCGAGCGCTCTGAAATAGTTGAAATTTACATTCAACAGAACAAGTCAATTGTGAAAACTCAACGTGCTTTAAAAAAATTAAAAATTAAGCCCATTTCACATTGAATGGGACCGTAAATAAGCAAAATTGCCGTATTTACGCCACTGAAAATCCTGAGGAGATTCAAGAAGTGCCTCTTCATGACGAAAAAGTCACAGTTTGGTGCGGCGTTAGTGCGAAAACGGTCATTGGGCCGTTTTTCTTCCAAAATGAAAATGGCCATGCTGTTACCATCAACCAGGAGCGTTATCGCGACATGATGACCAATTTTGTGATGCCAATTATTCGTCGAAAGCGTATGAGGCAGTTCTGGTTTCAACAAGACGGCGCTCCACCGCACACAAGTCGCATAACAATCGATTTTCTGAAGAAATTGTTTCCGGGCCGTTTGATGTCGAAAAGTGGTGATTTGGACTGGCCACCGCGTTCGCCCGATTTGACGCCGCCTGACTTCTTCTTGTGGGGATATTTGAAGTCAAAGGTTTACGTTAACAAGCCAAGGACCGTAGAAGAGCTCAAGGACAACATTCGTGAAGAAATAGCCGCTATTCCGGCCGAAATGTTGGCGAAATCGATGGAAAATGCTGCAAAAAGGGCACAATACGCCATCAACGCCAGAGGCGGCCATTTGAGAGATATCATATTCAAAAATTGATGTAAACAAATCTACTTGGAACAAATTAAATGATTAAGATTGCCAACCGCCAAATTTTTATTTTTTTCTTTGATTTTTAAAAAAAAAACATGGGTCCGTCGAATATGGGCAACCCTGTATTTATTATTTAATAATATGAAAAATGTGTTTTAAAACACGAGACATAGGCAAACAGCACCCGTCCATAGCCAGTTTTTATTGAATTTTTTTTTGGTTGTTGTTGTTTGAAAAATGATTTTCTTTATATGTATTGGTGTCTGCACTGCCATAAGCTTTCTGTGGGCAATTGAATATTTTGATTTACTTCTTTGGTCTTTTTTCATATTCTCATCGAAATGTTGTATGCTCTTAAGAGCAATGTCAATTTCATTTATCACAAATTTGCTCAGTCTTTTGTCTTTCTACGACCTTTCAGGCCAAACACAAACAACTAGATTCTTGCTTTTGTTTTATTTTGTGGTTGTTCTCGTTGTGATTTCAAGCATTAAATCATTGACAGTTTCTTGTGTTTTCAATAGATTTTCTATTATGTGCAGGCACTGGAGCCACAAAAGGGCAAGCAATTTATTATGATTTTTTTGCTTTCCTTTCTTTAAAAGCACAAAATACAAAAATAAGGTTGGAAGCTAATCTATTTTAAGTGGCTGCAAAGCATTTGCCCGAGCCCTAAGGAAAAGAATGTGTTTTACTTTAATGCAATGTGGCATAATATTTTTGAATCTGTGTGCGTGTGCGTGTGAGTGTGTTGTGTGATAAGCGTGTAAATCCCTAAAAAATAAGCAAAGACACAAATCCCCCAAGCACATGGAAAGGACGAATGGACAAATGACCATAAATTCGAGTAAAATATATTTTGACATTGTGCACGCAGAGAGAGAGATAGAGGCAAAAAACTAACTAAGCGTGCACATACACACACACACACACGCAGGCACATTTATATAAAGGTCATTCCAATGATGATGAGGACAGGCTGGCTAGCATTTCACATGAAGTGTTAACATGCGATAACACCCAAAACGAAATAAAACACAATGAAGCGCAACTGATGCGGTGGCAACCTAATGCGAAACGGCGACGAAATGGAAACGGTTTTCACACCCCTCACCCCCTACCGCACCTACGTTCAAGCTAGGCTTTAGAGATGGGTGCGTGATAAGAATATGTTAAATTACAGAAGTGAGACGAAAATATATAAGAAGAGATGGCGAAAATTATTCTATTTGATGATGTTTTTTCGAGTGTCGAGTCATATTAAACATAGAACACCGCCTTCACTTTAAAAAGTTTAAGTCCTTATCTCTCTCACGTTACCATCTCCCAATCCCTAGACTTGGCCCACCTAACAACATTACCCAACCAACTTGCCCAGTCATTTGGCATTGCAATGATTTTGAGGAAGTAAATGAAGTGAAATGGCTTGAAATGGCTAGATAAAGAAAATCAATGGTCATATTTGTATTCTTCTCATTATTTCATTTAGTTTTTGCATAAATTTTATATACATTTTTGCCAGCTCGCAGCAAGAATTTAATTGCCATTTCTCATTTTTTGTGTTGTGTTGCTTTGCAGCCCATAAATATGCAACTTTATTCTTAAGCTTCTCTTTTTAAGGTCGCTCTAACCAGCAAAAATTTTTTCACGCTCATAAACTCTGGGAAAAATTGTTGGTGGTTTCTGTGTTCAGGCAGCGGGGATGGAAGGTAGCGCGCTGTCACAGTCATAAAAATGCGCGCAAAGTGTATATTTTTTTGTTTCATTTTTTAAAGCTAATAAGCAAGGGGGCCTGGAAATGGTTTTAATGCACACCCGGGGTGCAAGAATGTTCAGGGTAACCACTTTTCTTGTTAAGTTGTTGCTGTTGCTTATAATTGTTCTCAAGTCGGGAGTTAATTTTAATTTTTGTAATTTTGTTGCAGTAAAAATGGCTGACAAATTTGAACAAATTTAAAACCGCACTGTGGAAGTTAAAGTTTTAACAAGATATTCTTAAAAGAATGAATTAATTGTTCAAAATCGCAAATACATATGTATAACGAGAGCGTAAGTTAACGTCGGCTCTAACCGACTTCGATATACCCGTTACTCATGAAAAAACATGTTTAACAGTGTTCCCGCGTTCCTTAGTGTGACCATCCAAAAAGTATGCAACATTTTTTTAGGGTGGTAGCGGGGAGGGCTTGGTTCCCTTTTATGCTCATAACTTGAGAACCACTCACCCGATCTTTATCATTTATTCGGCAAATCGATTCATTTTGCTAATTACTAACTATTTCTGGAAGGTACGAATCGTCTATCTTTAAAACTGTAGGAGATATAACGTTTTTTCCAAATTGCGGGGGCGGGAGGGGGCATGGCCAAAATTTTAAAAAAAACTTGATCTGCGTGCAGATAAAAGAAGCATTTGTCCCATACATGTCAAACCTCTATCTCATACCATCTCTGAGATATAAGTGTTCATACAGACAGACGGACGGATAGACGAACAAGGCTAAATCGACTCGGCTGTTGATGCTGATCAAGAATATATATACTTTATATGGTCGGAAATGATTCCTTCTGCCTGTTACATACATTTGCACGACTTTAGTATACCCTTTTTACTCTACGAGTAACGGGTATAAAAACATAGTTTGAAAATGGTTAAATTTTTTGACGTTTCATTAAAAACAAAAACTTAATTTTTAAATTGAACCAAATCTTGTAGATTTACCAATCACTACGAATTGTGATGATCTGGTTACTGGAGGTTATAAAAAATATAAGGTTGTCAAAAAAGTCTTGCGGTGTTCTGCATGTGTGGTAACCTTGCACGTTACCACACATGTTCTGTGTTCTGCATGTGTGGTAACCTTGCACGTCGTGTTTATGCTGGCGGACGAAAGTTCAACTCGACTGAGGTCCTTCGAAAAGCTGTTACTGAGGAAGGGGCCAACATATCGAATTCAGAGTTCGAATTCGTGATTAGCGACATCCGGTTAGACATTTTTAAGCTCAAAAATAAGCCTGGAGGTTAAATCAATTATTTATTGATTTTTTATTATCCTTATTCTGTATCCTTTTTAATTTTTTAAGACTGGCTTTAATTAAATTTCGCTGTGAAAATTTAACTTTTTTTATAAAAAATGACGAAAACATGCTTTAACTTTATAAATATTTGATATTGTTGGTTTGCCTTATATCAGGGATCGCAAATAAGAGTTATGGACTTTAAAAAAATCAAAGCCAAATAAGTGTCCTAGACCCTTTTGGAGGCACCCCATATCCGAAATTTGAGTGAGCAATCCAAAATCAGGATAAACTTTTATTTTCAATTTTTAAATAATATTCAAAAAATAACTCTTATTTTTATTTAAAAGTTGAAAATAAGAGTTATTTTTCAATTTTTATTTTAAAAATTGAAAATAAAAATTGATTTTGAATATCTTTTGAACCAGTCGGTGGATTTTAGAAGTAGACATATATCTGTGATCTATGTTTCAATACCTTTCCATTGATACATCACATGTCCTTGAAGGATCAAAATTAAGGATACCAAAATTGTTTATTGATTTAGTGCCACTTTATATACATATCGCTCACTTACTTCAAGTCTGTCATAACTCAATCAAGTAAGAAAGTTGTACTGTAACATACTCTCCATAAAATTGCAATTTTTGACTTGATGTAGAAATATTTGCCGTGTTTTGTACTAATTTGTGTAAAATTTTCAAATTGATGTATCTTAAACTTTCCATATGAGATGAGAATATATCGTTATATCATTTGTAAATTCATATTAATGCAAGAGCATCATATCTCAGTTGTCCTGCAGTCGTTATTGCACATACATACTTCGGCTTTCAGTTAAAACATATTTTTCCTGCTGCTGACTGTGAAAATGAGATGTCAAAGCGAATGCACATATAGGCTAATTGAAGTTTAATTAAATTAGTTCGAAATTGACTATCAAACAAGGAAGACTTCCAATAATTCGTCTAAGCATTGTCATTTTATTTGAGTGTAGACTCACCACAGATGGACCCAGTTTCATCTCAAGTATCCTATCCGTCAACAAGTCAGGTTAACACTACTCCACAAAGCATTCTCAACGAATTTCTTAATTCAATTGAGGCGGCCTCTGGGAATGAAAAGACAGTTGGGGAAGATGATCCTGAACTCAATCTTGCCATAACCGAAATAGGCGCATACTCCCCCAATCCAATTGATATAAGAGAGAATATCATGAAGTATTGGGAGGACAAAAGTTCATGTATCCTCGGTATCAATTGGCGAAAGTGATCCATTGCGTGCCAGCAACCCAAGTGTCCGTTGAGAGGGCATTTTCTGCTTTAAAATTGGTCATGTCTGACTTGAGGTGCAACTTGTCCTCATATTCTATAAAAAAAATACTGTTCATAAAACTGAATAAAGAATGCGATAAAGCATGCTGAAAAATTCATTGTCATTGCATTTTTGGTTTTCAGATACTTTTCACAAATTTGCTGGTAAGCACTCCTCGAACGAGAAATAGGACTGGATTTTAAGATGTACTCTATGTATCTATTTCGCAATTTGCAAACATTAAATATACGTGTCTTATATTTCTGTTTCTATTGAATTTACCTTTCCAAGCCGAACCTTTTACAGAATTTTACAGGTAGCCTTAGAGTCATTGCTTAAAAATGGCTTGAGCTATGAACTGAAAACTTGTTGTGTAGGATGGTACTATAAAGCAAGCCGAACCAGCCGGCTTAACTAGTTCAAAAGTGAAAAGTGTTCATCATAGCTCGTCACCGGTTAAAAGGTAATATGTTTTCCGAGGTAATCACGAAGAGATCCTTTTTTCAAAACTTCTTCAAAATTCTTCTTTAAGCGTGCAGTTTTCGTTTGGGTTTTGCTGCTTAATACGACACCGGTTTAGTTCGGTTTATGAGCACGAATTAGCGGTTTGGTTTAATTTGGTTCGGTTTACAGTTTGCATCTGCAGTGTTGTCAAAATTTCTTGCATACATAAACTCTGGGACTGAAACACTGAACAACTTTTAAACTTTGCAGAGCTTGACCAACTTTTCTTACGTGTTTGAGTTATGAGAGACTTAAAGTAAGTGAGCGATATGTATAAAAGAAGCACTGAATGAATAAAAAATTTTGGTATCCTTAATATTGATCCTTCAAGGACATGTGATGTATCAATGGAAAGGTATTGAAACATAGATCACATGGTGGGTGGTGGGTGTCGGGGGGTGCGCGGGGAGTGATTCACTTATTTGCTCATAACTCGAGAACCGCTCATCCGATCTTTATCATTTCTTCAGCAAACACATACATATTGCTAATGACTAACTATCTCTAGAAGGTACAAATCATCTATCTACAAAACTGTGGGAGATATGAGGTTTTTCCAAAATTGCGGGGGCGGGAGGGGGCGTGGCAAAAATTGAAAATAAACTTGATCTGCCTGCAAGTATAAGAAACATTTGTCCCATACATGTCAAACCTCTATCTCTTACCATCTCTGAGATCTGTTTGTTCATACGGACGGACAGACGGACAGACGGGCGGACAGACGGACATGGCTATATCGACTCGGCTGTTGATGCTGATCAAGAATATATATACTTTATAGGGTCGGAAATGATTCCTTCTCCATGTTACATACTTTTGCACAAACTTAATATACTCTATGTACCTTCGGTACAGAGTATAAAAATTAAAAATAAGTGTTATTTCAATTTTTATAATAAAAATAACTGTTAAAAATAATTTTTATTTTAAAAATTATAACTGCTACGATCCCTGCCTTAAATCAAGCACGTTTTAACAATCTAGGTCAAACAAAATTTTATAACATGTTTTAAACATTATTTATTGAACAAAATATAAGTGGCTTTAATTAAATTTCGATGAGTGCATAATAAATTAAATTCTTAGTTTATCTGACACATAGCAGCTATCTAAAATATGTGAAATTGGCCCTTAAACTAAAAATACATATAAGGTGTTCACTAGTTCTCGTAAAAAAACCAAAATATACCACATATACAACAAAATACATAATCTATCTAAAATCGTTCTGATGGTACAAAGGGGTATACATGGATGCATAAGAAACTATGACAAACTATGGCAATGCAATTAACTAAAGTTTTTGCTTCGCATTATAGTAAAAACCACATAAATATAATGATGGAAAAACTGTCCCGTGCGACATGTCCCGTGCGAAAATGCTTATGGATAAATTTAAAACAAACTGTAAATTATTTTTGGGTGAAATTAAAACCATTTTAAAGAGACATCAATGCACTACATTCTAAGGGCCGTTTTCTCATGTTTCTGTTTTTGCTCAAATCGAAATCCACCTAGATTTCGCAACTAGGTAAAGATGATAAAGATAAAACATATCGCATTAATATATTGCCTCAGGATTCGCAAAAATCGGCATTTGAATGGTTTCCCGCGAAAACCACTTCTGTTTTTGTCCCGTGCGAATGTCATGTTTTTTTGCTATTATCTTGAAAACAAAAATTTTTCCAAAATCAATTTTTGCACCAATTGAAGAGCTATAAGTTAAGCCTATTGTGAAAATGAAAATCCGCTTTATTTTGATTTTTTTATACACTTGAAAAGTGTATTATAATTTTGCCCAGAAGTTTGCAACGCATAGAAGGAATCATTTACGACCACATAAAGTATATATATTCTTGATCAGCATGACGAGCTGAGTCGATTAAGCTTTGTCCGTTCGTCTGTCCGTCTGTCCGTCCGTCCGTCTGTCCGTCTGTCCGTTTCTACGCGAACTAGTCCCTCAGTTTTGGAGCTATCGAGCTGAAACTTTGCACAGAGTCTTCTTTTTACTGCACGCTGCTAATATGTCGGAACCGACCGAATCGGATGACTACTTCTTGGAGCTGCCATACAAATGTTCGTTCGGTAAATCGATTTTAGTAAGAAAAACTGTTTTGTTCTGAATATTACTGCTCTCAAACAAATGTAATTGTTTTTAAGCTGATCTGCGAAGTTTGGTCGAAGTCGCTAACCGTTGAGACAAGCTATTTCAAGTGTATCAAAACTTCGGTACAGACGAAGTTAGCTTTGCCTTTCTCGTTTTTAAATTTAAATGCGTACGATTGTCCCGTTCGACGTCATGGAAATGCCGATAAGCAAACCCTACCACATTTTCGATGCTTAAAAAAGACATTTATTTAAGCACGATGCGATTGCGAGTGATCCGATCCCCTTCCAGAAGCTGTATGCTTTCCGATCACCTCCTTTTATTAGAATCTCTATTTTTCGACTTGAGCAAATGCCGTTAAATTTTAGCTTGAATCAAGTACTTCTTCTTCTTCTTTATTGGCCATCACAACCGTTTGACAGTCTCGGCCTCTGCGATAAGTGCTCTACAGTCGCTTCTGTTCCGTGCGAGCTGGCACCAGTTGGTCACACCAATCTTGGCAATGTCTTCCCGCACCTGGTCTGCCTACTTAGTGGGGTCTGCCCCTCTTGCCGCGTCCACACTCAAAAAAAAAATCCCAAATCAAATCAAATCAATCCCAAGCGGTAATGAAAACAACGTAATCCCGGGTGTGCTTGAGCTGAACAGAAAAAGAATTGAGTTGATCAACTAAATTAAAAAAACCGGGGTAATCCTTTAAGAGATAGAATTCGAAAAAAAAAATTCAATCCCATAGCTGTATAATTTTTGGCATGTTTGACTTTTTAAATTGAGGAAAGACAACTCTTCTTCTTTTTCCAATTGGTATTCATGAAATAGCGTTATACTGTCTACCAGCCTCCTTTGTTGTTTTGTGCGTGTCTTGTTTTAGAAAAGTTGTGGACAATATCCATAACTTAATGACCTATAGCCTGCCTAAAAAAGTTCTACGATTTTCCCAATTTTATTTTCAGACTGGGTCTCTGTTTAATATCAAATTTACCCTCACTCCATAACCAAAGTAATAGAACCAGGTGGGAATTTTAAGAACGGATTCGACCTAGAATAATTTGCATTTTCCGTAGCACAGAATGTTGGAGCTTGCATAGTAAGTTAAAGTTAGCTAAACCGGAATTTTCGAGCCCCAGGACTAAAACAAATACAAAAGTCAGGGCTACTCAATTGTTAATTACATTTTTTGACATCTTTTGAAAGAAGTTACGCGCTGCACCAGGAAATCGAAAGCCACCATTTCAGTTCGATATAAGGATTACAACTTAAAATCTTTGAGCCAAGGCCGACTGAGAATATTGAAGATGCGCAGTGCGCTATATTGTAGTTATTGTAAAAGTTAAGGTGGGCTTTAATAATAATTTGGACTAAATTTTTTTTCAATTTGTGGCTGAAAATTAAAAAAAAATCATATTTGAACAGCTGCCATTTAACTAGGATTTTATTAAATTGTCATAATTAAATAATTTGATTTGTAAAATTTTCCACAATTTAAAATTCGTTAATCATCTTTTTTCCACCTATTTTCATTGCAATCACATTACTCATACGCCGAGCAAATGCCCTCACCCTCTTTCTGCCGTTAGTAGTTTCCCCTCTTTTTGCCCATTCAATTTTTGGTATGACATTTGTTTTGTTGTTTTTGTCATAAAAAAATGGTCAAATGTTTTCCTATAATGTAATTTTCTTGACGTTTTCTTTTATGTGTTTTCTGCTTGTGGAAAATGCTGATTGAAATGGCAACACCAGCAAAAAAATACAACCGGCCTTTTGTGCCTTTGTTTTCTTTCTTTTCATTTTTATGTTTTTCTTACGCAGCTGATTTGATTTTAGCTTTTGTTTGGGCAAATGTTTGCACTTTAATCAAAAATGTCGCCATCTAAGCTGTTAAGCGAGTTCTATGCCCTCTGGGATTTGTTGTATGTAGCACAAAGTGTACACAAAAGCACTTAACGCATTACGTATACGACATGTTGGTTGTTTATTTATTTTTGGCCACTTGAGCGTAACCTAATTGAGATTTGGTTACAAAGTAATTGAAACTGAAAAGTGATGTGTCCAATCATAATTTAATTAAATTCTAAGCACTTTATCTGCCATTGCACACAGAAAGCTGGAAAACATTTGCCCAAGCAATGTCATTCTAAAATGCCAGACACGTTTTCTGTGTGCTGGGTGTTTGCATTTGAATTTTGTATTGTAGTTGTTGGTTGTTTCAGAATGTGAAACAATATGCCACAACAATGAAGCGAGTCGTGCAGTAACTCGTGCAACGAGGCGTATGAGTGTTGACTACCGTGAAAGACAGAAAGAGAGAGAGATGGGGGTAGTGGCTTGAAAGACTTGGCTTATTATGCCATTGCATGCAAGGCCGCAACATATCATGACAAATGACAACAACTAGAGCGCCCATTCTCCACTGGTACAAACCCTTCTTCCTTCTCAATATGTAACAGGCATGGTAAAAAATGAATTTTACACTTGGGGAAAATACTTCATATTTCTATTCTTAAAATTCAATATCCTCCCGACTGGATATTGTAGAGTAGCTGGGTTTCGACTCCGTGAACTAGCGGTAGTTCAAACCTCACTAATTTTCCTGTTCTGTATAAAAGAATTTTTATTATTCACTAACTAATTGGCGATTTGCCTTCTTTTCTAAAGCTCGGTGAGCCTGGCCAACCGCGGAATGATATTTTCCATATCAACTGACCAAATTTTGTTAAACTCGGCTGATTACACCAAAAGCGAACTATCCCAAACTGACCAAAATTTGCTACAATATGTAAAAAATATATTTCTCTAATTTTTATCAATTTCAAAATGTCTCAAAATCTAATTATATATATCAAAATTTTTAAATCAAAAAAGGTAAACAACTTTTTTCACCTTTAAGCAAGTAAGAAAGACGATCAAGACCGATTGTAATATACTCTGTACACTCTGTGTGTGTAAAAAGTAAACTATGACCACGGCCTTGAAGCACGAATAACTCTGATAAAAGATAGCAGAGATTGGTGGAAGATAGCCAGAGGAATTGCCCCAAAAATAGGGACCGAAATTGCTGCATGGAAATTTTAAAAGTCATTTCGAAAACCTTCTTAACCGTGGTGATTATATACAACAGAGAACTTAATTGCAACTGTGTTGAAAATAGATTTATTTATAGTATTATCTTCCCAATTCATAATAAGGGGGATATAAAAAATCCAGCGAACTACCGTGGCATCTCCTTTATGAATTGTGCAGCGAAGCTTTTAATGAGTATACTGACGACCAGGCTAACAATGTGGGTAGAGTAAACGAAACTAAACGAATTCCAAGCTGGTTTTCGCCGCGGATACTCAGTGGTTGACAACATTTACAATTTGGCCTCCATTGTAAGAACCAAGTTTGAGGAGAAGAAAAAAGTTTATGCTTATTTTGTGGACTTTACGGCTGCTTTTGACGAGTACCTCCCGTCAACTTCATATATACAACGACAAGGGGTGTCAACAAAGATGACACGTTTTCTAAAAAAAATATTAACGAACTGTGCAGTTTGGACAGGAGAAGAACTCTCCGAACAGTTTCCAACAATGAACGGTGTGAAACAAGGGTGCCTTATGTCACCATTGCTCTTTGCGTTGTACCTGAACGATCTTCACGAGCATCGTAGCGAATAATCCCTCAACACTACAACTAATGATTGGAAAACTGGAGCATGGAAGTGAATAAAACGAAGTCCGAGATCATGGTATTCCGAAAAGGAGGCAGGCTGTCAGCATAGGAAAATTGGAAATCTCAGACAGAGCCGGTGAAGGTAGTACAGGAGTACAAATACGTTGGAGTTGTTTTGACGCCAATAATGAGTTTTAAAAAACATGTGGCAGCAAAAACAAGAGAAGCAAAAGCGAGCATAAACTCAATGTGGGCAAATTGATTAAACAAGGAACCCTAAACCTAGCAGCAAAATGGAAAATTTTCAACGCTATCAGCAGAGCGGTGCAGTGGCTATGGAGCTCAAATATGGGGAGAAGAAATAAGCGACAAGGCAGATCAATTGCAATGTTATTTTATTAAGATGATACTTAACAGCCGAGTCGATTTAGCCTTGTCCGTCTGCCCGTCCGTCCGTCCGTTCGTCCGTTCGTCCGTCTGTCTGTATGAACACCTAGATCTCAGAGATGGTAAGAGATAGAGGTTTGACATGTATGGGACAAACGCTTCTTTTATCCGCACGCAGATCAAGTTTGTTTCAAATTTTGGCCACCGCAATTCGAAAAAAACGTTATATCTCCCACAGTTTTGAAGATAGGACGATTCGCACTATCTATGGAAAGAAAAAGAGAAGAAAAAAAAGAAAACCCCAACAAAAAAAAAACAAAAGAACAGTGTTAAACATGCTTTTTCATGAGTAACGGGTATATCGAAATCGGTTAGAGCCGACTTTAACTTACGCTCTCGTTGAGTATGAAGCAGCTCGACTTCCGCATATCCTGGCTAAGAAAATGATGCGCAATCATTTGGGATGGTTTTCAAAGCATCAAGACATGTGTAAGCGAAATGGGGTAACTCTGGAGAGCAACGCATCGCACGCTGAGTAGATTGAAGGCAATATACAGCTTCTCACTGCACTTAAAGAAGAGGGCCCAAATGATGTCTCTATCCGATTACTAATATTCCGCTGAGCCCATCGATAGTTTCCATTTTGTTTGACATGCCCTAGTAAATCAGCTGTGAGCTAACAAACAACATATGTTTGGGGGGGCAGGACCAAAACCTTTATGAGTTTTTTATATCCATTGCCAAATTATTTGTAAAGTGACCTTTGTGACAATTGAGTGGAAGAAAAGTATATTTATTTATATCTAGAGGTATGTATAAACTAAAAATATGTTTGTTTATGTTCTGTGCTTAATCGTTGTATAAAATAAAGGTAGTTAAATTTAACTATACCAGTAACCACTTAATAACGGCGAAAGTAAGACTTGGGTGGACCAGAACTTCCGAGATTCGTGGGGATTCGCGCTAGAATATTTTTTTGTAATTACTATGTTGGCTTGTGTTTGTGAAATGTCTAATATGAATCCCGGCCACCACCAACTTTACATGATATTACATTTCTTAGGCGCAATGTCGGCATAAAATAAAAGCAGTTTTTAGTTTGTCTCAATAAAGATATTACCACTTTAAAAATTTTTGGCTTTGGGAAACTATTTTTTTGATACAGTCTTAATTAACAAAACCTCTAGTAAGCTGGACCGTATCGAAATCTGTAAAAACTTGCGAGATTTTACCAATGGGCTTGCTCAAAACGCCGAGATTCTTTCTAGCTATGATGTATTGCGATCATCGAAGATGGATTCGGTGTTCATCCATAGATTTTCTTTGCCAAACCCCTATTTTCTTCTTAAAAATGCGTTTCTTAAGAATAAAAAATAAAAAGAATTATATTCTATATTTTTTTTATTTGTTGTAGATGTTTACAAAAGAAATTTCAAACTTTTTGCAAGGAAAAAATTATTTTTTCGAAATATTTTTGCTCTTTGCATTCAAACTACTTGACCGATTTAAAAACAATGTTATACACGATAATTGGAAATTCAATAACCTTTCGATTCATACCTAGCTTGACTCAATCTAACATATCTGAGTCGAGGTTGGGCTCAAACTGTAAGTGTACCTACCAAAAAAAATTTAAAAAAAATTTAACTTAATCTTAAAAATTAAAAAAAAAAATTTAAAAACATATTTTTATTTTTTTTATTTCTTTTATTCTAACCTTAAAATATTTGTGCAAAGTTTTTAAATTTTGAAAAAAAAATTTTGTTTTTAAATTTAAAAAAAAAAAAAAATTTATTAAAATTTTTTTTTTATATTTTTTTGTTGCTTTTATTCCTACCTTTAAGAAAAAAAACAGATTGCGATTATCTCATTTAATTTGGAAGATATTAATTTAATTCCGCTAAATTGGTCATTTCGCATCACTCAGTGTTCGACGAACCCATCTGGCAACGCCATACTCAAGCCACAGGAAGTCCGAGGATATATAAAGATTTAAGCCATGAGGTAGGACCTTAATACTGCAACGAGCTGTTTGGACAAACGGACATAACCTGATAATAAGGCGAGAGAAAATCTGATATGGTTGAACGGCTGCTCAAGAAGGACTGTTAACGGTGGCATATGCTCACTATTAACAGCAAGAATTTGAAAATCAGCATTTTGTGATGATGTCCGGTTTCCGCAGAGAATTCTTCTGCTTTGGTTTAGAAAGGAACACTTACAACAGAAGAGGTAATCATATGTTAAATGGAAAATAATAAAGAATTGGCTAGATTTACTGTGGGGGTAATATATGGAAAAATATTATTAAATAAGATTTAAATTAAATTAATAATAAATAATTAAAATATATAATTTATATATTTTCAGAGTCGCCATAATGACATACCGCGTTTGAAGCGTCAGTCCAAGCAGATTTTTACCATGGAACAATACACGCCATGCGAGCGCTCTGAAATAGTTGAAATTTACATTCAACAGAACAAGTCAATTGTGAAAACTCAACGTGCTTTTAAAAAACTTCACATTTCACATTGAATGGGACCGTAAATAAGCAAAATTGCCGTATTTACGCCACTGAAAATCCTCAGGAGATTCAAGAAGTGCCTCTTCATGACGAAAAAGTCACAGTTTGGTGCGGCGTTAGTGCGAAAACGGTCATTGGGCCGTTTTTCTTCCAAAATGAAAATGGCCATGCTGTTACCATCAACCAGGAGCGTTATCGCGACATGATGACCAATTTTGTGATGCCAATTATTCGTCGAAAGCGTATGAGGCAGTTCTGGTTTCAACAAGACGGCGCTCCACCGCACACAAGTCGCATAACAATCGATTTTCTGGAAGAAATTGTTTCCGGGCCGTTTGATGTCGAAAAGTGGTGATTTGGACTGGCCAACGCGTTCGCCCGATTTGACGCCGCCTGACTTCTTCTTGTGGGGATATTTGAAGTCAAAGGTTTACGTTAACAAGCCAAGGACCGTAGAAGAGCTCAAGGACAACATTCGTGAAGAAATAGCCGCTATTCCGGCCGAAATGTTGGCGAAATCGATGGAAAATGCTGCAAAAAGGGCACAATACGCCATCAACGCCAGAGGCGGCCATTTGAGAGATATCATATTCAAAAATTGATGTAAACAAATCTGCTTGGAACAAATTAAATGATTAAGATTGCCAACCGCCAAATTTTTTTTTTTTCTTTGATTTATTTAAAAAAACATGGGTCCGTCGAATAAGGACAACCCTGTACTTGTAAACGTTGTTCAAACCACAGAGAAAGCTGAAGGTTATAAATCAAGCTTTCAAATGTATATTTTAAAAAAATAAACATCATCTATCTATACTCTGTACAAAGCAGCGCTGTTCAGCAACAGCAACACTAGCACCGTCTTGTTGAAACCACATGTCTGTCGAGTCGAATTGTTTCATTTGATCAAAAAATGTCGGTAATCATCACATGGAACTTTGCTTATCATTATTTTTGAGCAAGTATGGCCCAATGATGCCGCCGGCCCACAAACCGCAAAAAAACTATATTTTTCAGGGTGCATTGCAACCAAATTCGGCAATTCTGTTTGTTGACAGTAATTCCAACCAATGGGCACCATTGAGCAAAAACTGCTCTTGGTCACTAAATACAATTTTTCGATAACAAAAACTGTATCTTCATTTAACTTTTCTAAGGCCTAATGAGCTAAAAAAAACGCCGTCCTTGAGTTCTTACACCAACTGTATTTTGTATTGTATTGTTTGTATGTGCAAAATTTGGTCACAACAGCCTGAATAGCATGTTCGGTGGGTCGATGATGATGACGTAATTTGCGTAACAAAATTTCTCTTAGAGCACGAATTTTGTTAATAAAATTAAACGATTTGCAAGCGATGTATGTTTGTTTGCGTGGGGTGTCAAAAAATTTGGACTGAACACCCCCAAATAGCAAAAATTCACCCTTTAAATTTTATCGGATCGTAAGTATTTCCCACCTAAAATAATATCAATGCTCCAAGAGGTTTTATCTAAGAAAAACAAAATCAAATGCCAAATCATTAGGAACTTTTTTCCGCAAAAAAAAAACAACCATAAACAATTAGAAATTAGTCATCCAAGACGTTGGACCTGACATGTACAAAAAAACAAAGAGACGTGAGATAAGTGGATACTTCGCACTTTCTGAGAAAACACCACTTAGGCCTTATATACTCTTATCTGTAGGGTATTACTTCAAGTATACCACCTCGTATGCACACAATTGACTCACTTATCGCGCTCTCAACACACCAAAACATACTCGCCCAAGGTGATGGCCTCGTCTGACTTGTAAATAATAATAGCAAACTCACTACCCAAAATACTTGCATTCGCAACCAGTCAGCTTTACACTCGAGACATGAACCTAACTCTTACCGCAGTTGCAGTTTTGCTGCTTTTGGTCTCGGCTAGTCAGGCCAGACAGGAGTAAGTTGTTTATTTTTGGTGTTTTCTCTCTGGACTATTATTTAATTAAAACCTGATTTTAGTTCGTTACCGGAGGGAGTAAAAAAATTGGCCTATAACCCCACTTATGAAATTTTCTTCTTTTTGCCCGACGGTCGACCAGATTGGCCACTAAATGAGAAGGTAAAGGCCGCTTACTTTGAGACTCAGGACAAAGGTGGAGTTTGCTATTACGAAAAATTGTGGTACTACTGTGCAACTGGAGATCTTGTTGAAGGAGTTGCGTGAATTTAATAAAAGAATTAAAATGTAAGCAAGCAATTATTGTGAAAATCTTTTGAAGAAGTTAAGGGTAAGAACTTGTGTACTTACAGCAGAGACGGGCGAACTCAGCTTAGGTCAAATGTACAAAATCTGTGAGCATTCGTTTGTTTCTGTCTTATAAGACAGGCGCATTTCTAACCCACAATATCGGTATGGTAACTTTAGGGCTTAGCCCCAAACAAATTAAAGAATCGAGCCATTTTCCGTTTCTGTTTATGCATCAGTTCAATTCAAGTTCGAACTTGATTCACCGATTCAGATTCGGTTTGGATATTCCGACTTATTCCATTCTTTTAAAAGAACTTTGGAGAAGAGTCTGTGACACCTGAGGGTTAAGGTTCTTGGTATAAGGATTAACAAGCGATCTTTCGCCAACGCAATTCCATACTCTATTCCCAAAGTCAGCTGTTACCTTCAACCCAGAATTGAGAGCAAAAAGATATCCACCTTCTTTGAGCGTAACCCAAACTTGCGGAGCGGGGAGCAATCTTTGTCTGCGAAATGGTTAAAAATAACGACAAAATTTTTTCTGTTTAGGTGTTCATACAGACGGATGGAGGGACAGACGGTCAGACTATATCGACACGGCTTTTTTCGCACAAGAGAAAGGGACCTACAGTTTAACGCCGAATCCGAACGGCAAAGTTTGAGATTTTGCTTTTGCATGTCTAGGTTACTTCACAGCTGGCGCCAATAGCTGCTGAAGGTAACCGTATGTATAAAAGTTATTATTCTAAAGAAAGAAAATAACTTTTTGTTAGATGTTCAGAGGCGGGATGGAACCAAACAAATGTATCAACAAATGTATATAAATAAAATGTCCCTTGACCTTAACTGCGCTACATTGTCCTTCTGAAGAAGAATATACTATAGTCTGTTCAGCATTCACAAGACAGGAAGGGAATAATTTTTAATTCTGGAATTTCCGCGCGACTTGAAAATTTGGTTGTGTCCCTTACAACGGGACGGGAAAAAATTTATTTAGGCTGTTTATACTAGGACTGCGTTTTGAGTTATTGCGTTAACAAGCAGCTGTTTTCCCATGCAAATGGTATAGGGGTCTAGTGGTGACAAAAAAGTTGAGTTTCCGTTTGGATGCAGTTGCGTGTAGCCGTAATACTCGATAAAATAGTCGATATTATTGCCCATTTTTGCACAACAAAATAAAACGAAACAGCTGTGAGACTTTTTTGGTTCTGGCAAATTCTTTTTATTAATGGCTCAAAATAGATCTAAGAAGAGATTTTAAGGTCACTTGATGCCACATGCACGCTGCTAGAGTTGTGAAGGGAAAACATGGATGGATTTCGGGAAACAAGAAAAAACTAGAACCAACAGTTTTGGCCACCTCTGCATTAAATTTATTTGGAGCAGCGTGCTGCTGATCTGGAGAACAATGAGTTGGTGTATAGATATCAATTATCTTGGTAATACCGCGTGAGCATCTACGCCCTTTGCGTTGCGATAGTTGGAGCGCCTTAGAAGATGTTGAAGCTGGCGGTTAAACTAGTAATTCTTGAAAGGTTTTGGTCTTTGATTTTGAGGTTTTTCCCTTCATTCATGAGCAGCTATAAGTGTTTCCCAGCCTCGGTGTTAGCTAAGGGTGCTGGTGGCTGTACCTGCCGCTAAGGTGGCTCCAGCTGCAAGTTAGGGTTGTCAATATTTTATCGATATATCGATACTTTATTGGACGATAAG
>JAEIFU010003535.1:0-27319 GCA_018904235.1 Lordiphosa stackelbergi | reverse complement strand
TCAGGCCTGGAAATGGAAGCCTCGAAAGTGACAATGCCGTGAGCATGCCGAGACAGCAACGGGCAGCATGCCGCACATTCCTTGGCCAGTCGTTGTTATTTATTTAGTTTTGTTTGCCATTGGCATGCTTTCAATTAATGTCAATTCGTTTTTAAGTAAGATATCGATGGCCGGGCGGTGGAGGAGGAAGGTGTGGATCGGAGGCAGTCGCTGCTAACGAAACGCATCTAACGAAATGAGAATGTACGAGCAGGCAATTTGTTTATATTTGGGTCAACTGGTATACGCAATATGTCCCCCCGAATGGGGCCAGGTGATCAGCCCGACTACTTCGACGACGACGAGGACGAGGACAGTTGATGTGTGGAAATAAACTTAATGCTAATGTCTTGTCCTCATGGACTGCTCGTCTCCTGGAAGGGTAGCAAAAATATTTTCCATTATGTTTGAATGCAATAAATTACCTGAAAAGGCAACGACAAAAACCACACACACACACACACATGGTTCGAAGGGGGTAATAGTGGGGTTGAGGCACACATGCACGCACATTAATTTACTTTTGTTGTCACTTTGCCAGTGGGCCACATTTGAAGTGCTCTGCCGGCATGAAAATAAAACAAATACAAATACAAATGATGAAGGAGTTGGAGAAGCCGGAGACATCCTGCTAGTCCTTTTGGCCTTCTCCTAGCTGCCAGTGTGATATGTAAATGTGTGCCGCACACATTTCGGGCCGAGTGTAATGGAATTGTATGACATTACTTTTAATTAAAAGCGCACAACATTTTTGGCCAGCAAGTTGAGTGCCGGGCTTTCAGTTGGGTTGGGTTCCTTCCATTTATTATTATTTTTTTTTTTTGGCAGCCACAAAGGTGTGAAGTGTTTCTCATTCTGAAGGCTTAAGTCCGTAGCTAGACAGCTGCCAAGTCATGAAGATGTCCAGGTCGAGAATTCTATATCAATTGTATTAATCTAGCACAGAAAGGAAATTGCATGCAATTCAACTGCACACTTCAGTACCAACACAATCTAAGAAAATCGTTAAGTTGAAGAAGGAAAAGCGAGCAATTGTTATGAGCAATACAATTAGAAATTTATTGTTGTATTGAGTGGAGCAGGAGAGCGGACGAGGTCTCAACTGCGATTGATGGGTCAGTAGCTAAGCAGCCAAGATGTGCCCTATCTCCTATCTTAGGTCCAGCTCAACGGAATGTAATGGATTTCTTAGAAAATGCCAAACTATTGTTAAAAGTTTTTTGCAATTTAATTAATTTTTATATGAATTCTTGAACAATAGAAGTTTTCTACGTCTTCACGATTATTGTTCAAGTATTTTTTCATCAGAAGAGAAAAACTATTGTAGAAGTACCTCTTTTACAAAACGACAAAAGCTCGTCCACGGTGCGTTGAAATGTTATAATTCTTAACATTTTTTATACTCTGTACTGAAGGTACAGGGAGTATATTAAGTTTGTGCAAAAAGTTTGTATATATTCTTGATCAGCATCAACAGCCGAGTCAATATAGCCATGTCCGTCTGTCCGTCCGTCTGTCCGTATGAACAAACAGATCTAAGAGATGGAAAGAGATAGAGGTTTGGCATGTATGGGTCAAATGCATCTTATACTTGCAGGCAGATCAAGTCATATCTTCCACAGTTTTGAAGATAGATGATTCTATCTTAGTCATTAGCAATATGTATCGATTTGCCGAAGAAATGATAAAGATCGGATGAGCGGTTCTCAAGTTATAAGCAAATAAATGAACCCCCGCCACCCCCCTCCCAACCAACGCCGCACAATGTTAGAGAGAGAGAGAGAGAGTAAGTGAGAGAAAGGGAGAGAGAGAGAGAGAAAGAACTTAGAGATGAGCGCAGCAGCAGCACTGCATTCAGCTCCTACTCTAGGTACAGAGTATAAATATAGTCGGGCTTGACCTACTTTCTCACTTGTCTTAACTACTAAAAGTAGCAAATTTTCGAAGACTTTAAAGATTTCTTGGAAAAAACTATAAAATTGTTCATAAAAATTCAATTAAAACTATTAAAGTTGTTGGTTAGCGACCTTTCTAATTGAAGAATGTGAAGCTTGCCGGCTCGAGGTTTTTAAAATTATTAAATTATTATTATTCCAGCAAATTCTAAGGGGCATGAAAAAAATATCACGACATATGCCCTTCAAGGTATGCAAACTTCTTCCCCTTAATAATTGTCTTTTTAAACTAGTTAGTTTTAAATTATCTAAATTAATCATTTATAATCAGTTATCGGGGAATCACACATGCTCCAAATTGTACATTTACCTAAATTTTTAGTGCAGTTAAAGGTATACAAAATATATTTGTATTAAGGAATATATTAAGTGAATAATTTTTCAGAAATTCACAAGGCAACAAAATTAGAATTTTTTTAGTATATCTATGGAAGGGTTGGTGATGATTCTAAATGATTTTCGTGTTCTCAAGACGAAATATGTTTCTAGGAATGATTCATCAGGTCTAGATTTTTAGTAATTGGAGTTTTTATAAATGCTTAATATGATCCTTAATAAGGCGAGTTTTGTAGGGACCACCTCTTTTTTTTGATCTTATTGCAAAGTTTTGTACCTAAAAAAATTAATTATTAAAATGACACTATTTAGTCATTAATATGAAACTATTAAGTATCAAAAGCTTTTTATACTCCAAGTATTAAGTTGACATTTCCCAAAGTATAAAAATTATATTTCGAGAAAATTAAATTGATAGTAACATGTATCAGGTTGATACATTTTTATTACCTTTTAGTATCAATTTAACAAGAGTTCATATCATTTTGATATTTCTATTGGCAAGCTTTTAGAATGATTTTGATGAATCTTGTATATTTTTTACACTAATGAAATAAAATCAACAGGGGTTGACGGCTTACTTTGGGAAATATTGTTCTTTTACTCTGCATGCTCCGTGTCCACAAGGATGTTTTTTAATAAGAAGTCACTGTAATAAAGTGCCTCCTGCTGGGACCCATATATAAAATTCTTTCCGCCATCTTCTGCAGCTGTTTTCGCTTCGAACCTTCCGCATTGAGCGTCATCTTGCAAGGCGCTGAATCAGACACGGCGGCATTGTCATCGTGCGTGGTCAAAGGGCTGCGTCGATGGTGGCTGGCGTGGCTAGCTACTAAGCAGGGAATTCCGGGAGTGATTCAGATCAATTATCGCTTACTTATTTGCTCATAACTTGAGAACCGCTCGTCCGATCTTTATCATTTTTTTGGCAAATCGATAATCCTAATGACTAACTATCTCTAGAAAAAAGATGCGAATATCTATCAAAACTGTGGGAGATATGACGTTTTTTCCAAATTGTGGGGGCGGGAGGGGGCGTGGCCAAATTTCAAACTTGATAAAAGAAAAAAAAAATTTTACCAAAAAATAAAAAACCTCTATCTCTTACCATCTCTGAGATCTGTTTGTTCATACGGACGACAGACAGACGGACAGACAGACGGACAGACAGACGGACGGACAGACGGACATGGCTATATCGACTCGGCTGTTGATGCTGATCAAGAATATATATACTTTATAGGGTCGGAAATGATTCCTTCGCCTGTTACATACATTTGCACAAACTAAATCGATTTAGCTGGGGTAACAGAGTAAAAAAAGGTGTCGGAAAGCGTTCGTAAAATTCCAACAGGCCTCCTACGCTCGGTCGAACTCAGACAAACTAAAATTTCCGTTCGTACCCATTGGAAATCTCGTAGTGCCGCTAACTTGACAGGCACAAACAACTGATTCAATTCCGATGGGGTGGTAGCAGAAAAAATTGTTTGTAATTTTTCCGACACCCACCCGTCGGAATGTCAGCAGCAAAAGCTGGACAAAAATCGTCGATTGGCATAATTTAAGACCAATGGTAAGATTTTGCATTGCCCATGATTTCTACATTCCATATATCCCCCACAAATCCCTTAATATTTGCAAAAACAATTAACTAAATTCAAGTGCAAGCAAATCAGCGCAGTGTGACCGTTTTACATTTGGTGGTATTTTCATAAAGAGAGGTGTTTTGAGGATGAACAGTCACACTGCACCGTACGCAGGCCCACCCATCGGAATAAGTTGTCGATTCCGCTAGCGGACGATTTAGTTTGTCTGAGTACTAAGCATAATCATTATGTTGAAAGGCAATTTTGTCAACTCTATTTAATTAATTTAAATATATACTTAATTCATTTACATACTGGTATCGAATTAAGTGCTGGGTGTTATTACGTGTTAAAAATTTTGTAAACCTCAACTACCTTTCTTATCAATTTCAGTCATATTTAGTGGCAAAATAACTTGAAATGTCTGGTCCCTCACCCCGACTCCACTGCAAGACCACAAACCTTTATAAGCAACGCGTAAATGAAAACAAACAAGTAAAAACCTAAGATTGCGAATAATGCGAATCACGTGGCGCATTTGGAACTGTGACCCTGCTCACGAGGGTGCAGAGTGCTCTCCGCCCCCGTATCGCGCAATCAACCATTACCGAGCGCGATTCGAGTTGAGTGTTTCGATTTGCAGGCAAATCATAAAAACGAATGAGTAAAATCAAATGGAAAATCAATGGAGCCAGCCATCAAGTGCGTTTCTACTTTCGGCTCCCCGCATGGATTTCATAAATTGCTTTATGGCCTAAATAACACAATAGAAGGGGTTGCCAGCCGCTAGGCTAATGCAGTCTTCAAAAGTGGCCGATGAAAAAAACCAAAATAATAATAACTTGGCATTTTTTCCAACTAGAGAGCCCTCCTCCATCAGTTACAACAATATTCATCTCGCATAGGCATTGGCCATCCCAGCTTCTGAACCCAAAATAATTAAAAGTGTTTCGCGTCTGTAAAGTAATTTTTAATTAAGTTGAAGTGCGCTGAAAGCGGGTGCCGGCGTGGGCGGTTGCTGGTTGCTTATTACCGTGCATAAACATAAACAATTTTAGAAATTAAATGATAATTTTTGAAATATTTACATAATTTTATGCATTATCTTCACGACTGCCCAAAAAAGGTTGGGAGGGAGAGCAGGGGCGAGGCTTCTACTCTCCTGCTGCCAAATGAAGATAGATTTCGTTGTTTCTAGCCATAGAATTCCATTTGTTGTTTGGCCAGCCAAAGCGAAGGTTTCTTTAATCTCAATCTAAACGATGACTATCAGAAGCCCCAAATTGATTTTAGTTTCATTTACGTTTCCTGCTGTTCACATGGCCCAGACGGGTTGGCTTCCTGTGCTGCCTGCTCTATCATTGCATTTGGCAAACTCGCGCCACTCCAGCGCATAAATATTTATGACGACTAAGACTGCCCTGTGCTTTGGCCGTTGGCCAAGTGTAATGAAATTCTATTTGAGTCGGACTTTAGTTTTTTGAGTGAGTCTCCACTTGGCACGTAGATTTCTGTGTTTTTGCAGTCTTAAGTTTTTAATTAAGTGTAAATTAGACAAGTGTAAATTTCTTGGTTGAGTGGTTTGGTATGCAGAAGTAAAGGTTTACATTGGAACACTCACTCCATCAATATTTTTTAATTCGGTACAAAGTGTGCAAACGCAGGGACTACGTATAGACTAAGTTTCTCTGACCCACAATTAAGGGGGTAAGACTTGGCGAAGGTCCTTTTAAAGAACTTTGGAGGTTACCAGGTATCACAAGAAATAGTATTATGAAATAACAACAATACTTTGCCTAAATTTGTGTCAATATCAACCTGAGATACGTTGTTTAATAATATAAATATAAAACTATATATAGTATTAAATTGATATTTTGGATATTAATTTGATACTTAAAATATTTTGCACAACTATTAATTTGAAACTACAACATTTTCAATGACAACAAATATTAGTACGAAGTCTTCTGTGGAACGAAGCATGCCGAGTGTCGCAGCTGGCGATGCTTGAATTTGATTTGATTGCAAACACATAAGTACTTTGTTAAAAGTAAATGCTAAGGAGGACCCTTTCCCAAACGACGTGCTGGAAAATAATTTTTATATGGAACACGAACTTCTATACACGAAGTTTAAGCAGCTGTTGTTGTCGATGTAAATAACAAACTATTTCTGCGCTTTGCAAAATGACGCCCACTGCTAGAGGTTCGTAACGAAGACAGCTGCAGAGGAGACTTTTTTACTCAGGTTCTCTGCGAATGCGTAAAGATCTTTTTTTATGGGTTTCACAATGAGGCACATACTTACAGTGACTTCTGCTTAAGCAACATCCGTGTGCAGAGAAAGAGAACAATGCCCAAACCTGACGAATTCATTTCATTAATTTATGAAGCTGTTACGATTTAATTTAAATGGCAGATTATAGCGAGCTGAATTAAAACTACAAACTTGATCGGAAAAAAATGTTAATTAATAAAAGCTAGTATCAAAATGATAACAAGAGTTTTGAAATTGAAATATCAAATTGATACGACCGGGTATCAAAATAAGACTAAAAACTAATACAACAAAGTCTCAATCTGAAGCAAGTATCAATTTGATATCCTCGAAATATCGGTTTAATATCTTCGATAAAATTAACTTTATACTTAGAATACTGAAAAGAATTCTATGCTAAGGAGTTCCAAATTCCGTTGACTAAATAGTGTCATTTTAACGATAACTCATTTTTGGGTGCAAACATAAAACATCTCAGAGCTGTCAAATCGTTATTTGAAGTTGTGTAGCAAATTGTTAAAAAAAAATAGGACTTAATCCGAAGTGAAAAGTAATCATAAAGCATAAAAAAAAAAAAACATTCTAAAATTATTTTTATTAAATTCCTTGTTACGTTACGGAGTACTCCAAACTGTTTGGGCGCAATAAAAAGTCATTTATTGCGCGTGTGGACCCCATAAACAAATTAGTGTGCTGATTTGTGCAAAAAATGCCAAAAACGCAAAAAAATGCCAAATTTGGAAATTTTAAGTTAACACGGTTTTCCAGATGCGATTTGTTTAAAAACTTGTTGAGGATTTAAAACCACCAATAAAAATATGAAGAATATGAAATACGGATAGTTAAGGGAGTAGCCAGGGGGCACATCTCCAGCACAAATCGTGCTGGAAAAGGAGGAAGATAAGAAAGATGAGGTTGCCAAAAGTAACCATCAATGTCTTAGTACTTTCACACAGATTGGCATGTTACGTAAAATTCACGGTAGCCTGTACGCACTGAAAAATGCATACGGTACAATAAGCCTGGCTGGTGGCTCTCGACTAGCGCCCCCAGGACACCGGAGTCTCCCAGATACCCATTTGAAAAACAAACTGTCGGACGTCTCGATTCTCCCATGGCTAGGTGTAACGTCAAACTAAAACCGCTGCCGATCACACCCGGTTGATACAGAACTCCACGTCGAGACTGAATTAAGTCTCAGCAAGCCCCAGGGGGTAAGGATTGGGGCCCGTATAGTTGTCAGGCCCCTTATGGTGTCCCTCGTGATCATGCCCCTTTCGGGTCGTACTTTTCCACAATAATTTGAGACGAAACTTTTTAAACTTCCATATGAGCGCCAACAGTTTTATTTGGCTCTTTGAATTGTTGGACCTGCACTTGGCGCTAAAACGAATCACCCTCTCCAGCGCAATACTATTCTGGTGGCGTGCCAGATCAATCAAAAATGTAATTCATTTTCTTATAGGAATTATATTATTTTGTTGTTTTTTATTTTTATTAGAAACTTAGTATTACTGTTGTTGCTTTTGGCACGGAAATGCTTTTTGCAGATCTCTCTAGACTGGAGGCTCTCAATGTCAGCTGCATCAATAGGTATTATTTATATTGGTGAGGTCCCAAATACTAATGTTTGTTTTTATTATTATTATTCTTCTCCATGAAAGCTCTTCAAAATTATTTTTGCGCTCAACCCTTCTTTTCGGACATTTTTTTACTTCTGACCGTCAAAATAAATAATTTTAATTACTTTCGGTGCCCAAAAAGGCTCGAACAGCTGCAGATACCATCCACAAATTCAGAGTTCGAAGTTCGATTTCGATGTTCGTGTCGGTCGACTTTTCGTTTATCTGCGTACACACTGTAAAACGTTTGACTTCAAACCTTTTGCGTGTGGTTTAACAGCGTTTTTTTATATGAAGTTTTTCGTTTGCGAGCGCTTTTTTAAGTACTCCGTACCGTGCTTTAAGGCATATTCTCAGATGACATAAAAATTATTTTCGTCACAATGCTACATATGAATAGAAACACTTTTGAACAACTTAGCAAGCTGAATGCTTTTGAAAAACTGTCTAATTTATACAAAGTACTGTGACGAAAATAATATTTATGTCTTCTGAGGATAGGCCTTTACGTCAAAGCCAAAACAAAACTCAGCTGTTTCCTTGACACCTGTTGTGATCGATATCGATGAACCTACATATCATACCTTAAAATTTAGAAAATAATTACCCCGATCTGAAAACATGTCATTTCCTACAATTTAGGCAATTTCTAATTAAAATGTAGTGCATAGATAACTTAAAGTAGGTATGCCTGAATATAAGGGGCCCCTTAACGAATACTTAAATAATTTTTCAAACATTTTTAGTGAATTTTTAACCTTTTTGTACAAAGTTAAGATTTGGGCACGGATTTTGTTCCCAGACAAAGAGTTGTCTGATTTTAATTCAAGTATTGTTATCATGTGACGCACAGCAGCATGTACGCATGAAATACAAGAAAAAGAGAAGAGCGATTTGAATTTGAGCCGAACGGACAGTATCGGCGCCCTCGATCGATATTGATTAATAGATCGGTATTGATCGATATCTACGGGCAACCCTACAAAAAGCTGAGGCTGGCGTAAGCCAAAAGTGAGCAAAGCATAAAAAGGCCGGCACCACCGCTTAGGACTCCTAAATTAGGAGGCACTTGATCACTAGAGCTTGAAGCGCAAAGGTAAGCCTGCTGAAGGAGTTACCATCCGTTGTTATGGCGCAGTCGAGCTCCCACCTTGTTCTTCTGTATAGTGGATAGCCAACAGAGTTGAAATACTCTACGGAGCAGTCGTGTATCCAGCACTAAATTGTGTATTCTTGGACCACCAATCCTCCACAGAGTTGAAATACTCTACGAAGCTGTAGTGCATCCATCAGTTCTTGTGTATCTTGGAGAGCCAATCTTATAATACTCCTCGGAGCAGTCGAGCATCCAGATTGATATTGTGTATTCTTGGAGCGTTACTACTCTGTTTCTCTACCCCTCCCTGACTAAGATATCCAGTCACACCCGGAGTAGGAATTCTCGACTGGAGCCCAACATCTTACTTTCTTCCCTCCCGCCGAACAGAGTGACCGGAACGAGATACTGGGAACCAGGTACTGAAGCCCACGGAAGGAGCAAGGCAATCGGAACCAACCAGGAACCCTGGCAGACATCGTAGTTAATATTTCATATAGAATATCCAGAAATAAACAAAAAAGGAAACACATTGAAATCTCGGACTGTGGATTAGGGAATGTATTTACCGCAACCACGACTAGAAGAAATCATAATTTTCTATAACCCTGGACTCGGCGAGCACTACTTAGGCCACAGTTCGGCACAGTGGCGCCCGAGCAGGGACAGGCCACAGTGCATTTTAATCAAATCAAGTCAGCAGAACTTAATCCTAAGAAAGCACCAGGATATGATCTTATTACGCCTAAAATGATCATGGAACTTCCAAGTCCTGACATTTCATATATTTCAAGAATCTTTAATGCTGTACTGCGATGTGGATAATTTCCAACTCAGTGGAAGAAATCCACAATCATAATGATTCCGAAACCAGGAAGGGATAAAACTCAAGCGTCATCATATAGGCCCATAAGCCTTCTACCTTGCCTATCAAAAGTATTTGAGAAGATCTTACTTCGCAAAATTAATACGCATGCACAAAATATAATTCCTTCACATCAATTTGGGTTCCGAGCAAAACACGGGACCATTGAGCAAGTCAACCGTTTAACTTCGGATATTCGGACGGCGTATGAGCACCACGAATACCGTGTTTGGTTGGACGGTCTTATTTATAAAATTAAGACACTGCTTCCCCCAAATACTCACCAACTCTTAGAATGTTATGTCAGCAGCAGAGTATTCTCTGTCCGACAAAATGAGTACACAACGGAAGAGTTCACCATTGGAGCCGGAGTGCCACAGGGTAGCGTTCTCGGTCCTTTTCTGTATGTATTGTACACTGCAGACATCCCAACAGACCCCCGACTAACAATATCCACATTTGCGGATGACACGGCAATTCTAAGCAGATCACGATGTCCAATTATCGCATCAAGACTTTTGGCAAGCCACCTAGCTAATGTGGAGGAGTGGCTGGCCAACTGGCGCATAAAGATCAATGAGCAAAAGTGTAAACACGTGACGTTTACACTCAACAGAAACACCTGTCCCCAGATATCCCTAAACGCGACCTTGATACCCCAATCAAACGATGTTGTATACCTTGGAGTACACCTCGACAGACGGCTCACCTGGCGCAAACACATAGACTCGAAAAAACTTCAAATAAAGCTAAAGGCCAACAGCCTTCACTGGCTAATTAACTCCCGTTCCCCTCTAAAACTGGAATATAAAGTATTACTGTACAAAAGCATCACAAAGCCTGTCTGGACTTATGGCTCGCAACTATGGGGAAATGCCTGTGCGAGCAGTGTGGACATTCTTCAAAGATCACAATCAAGAATTCTTAGAACACTCACTGGAGCGCCATGGTACATTCGCAACGAGTGTATCCACAACGACCTAAGGATCCCATTGGTCGAAACTGAAATACAGCACCTGAAACGCAAATATTCCGAGAAGCTTCTTGCGCACCCTAATGAACTTGCACAATCTCTCACCCTGCAAGCAACGCATTCTAGTCTCAGAAGAAAAGACCTACCAACCCAGCGACTGAATTAAAGGGCCGCGGAACATAAACCACCCCCAATAGGGGATGGTTTTATAATAGTTTCTAGATTAAGATTTGAAAACTTATTGTTAGTCTCATTAAGAGAAGATTCAATAAATTCCAAACAGCTAAAAAAAAAAGTCAGCAGATAATTAAAAGTTGATGAATTATGTGCATATCATGACTTCTGTGACGCAAAAATCGATTGTTTTTCGGAGCTGACATTAGACCAAAAAAAAGTTTGTAGAAGCAGGTTCGATATGATGGCATACAAAATTTTAGGAAATTAGTCCTAGACTTTAGGCTTACCAGAGCTTAAAATTGTTCAATTATATTTAATTTTTGTATTTAAGGCTAAAATCCAAATTCTAGGAGGAACATTTTTTCGAGTGTAGTTTGATGTTTTATCGCAGAAACTCCTATTCACTGCATTCCAAATGTTCAAATATCAAATTGCACTTGCGGTGCTCCTAACCTTAGGGATAATAAAAGGAGCTCACAGTCTTGATTACGATTAATAAACGCATCTTGAAAGTACGCAGAGTTCCGTTAAATTATTTTATTATAATTTATACATTGCTCGTAAAGCGCTATTCCCCTTTTCGTTTCTTCGAACGCGATACAACTTAATTAGCAAACATTTATAATGGCCACAACGGCAATTTTAATGCGCTTGGCAATTTGGTTATAAATTACAACTATTATTTTAATATTTTCACACAAATTCGGTAACCTGCCCGGCGAGGAAATGGGTAGTCAGTAGGGGTATCTGTTTTCACTGGTAAGTAGCTCCATGTGCACCTTCATGAAACTCACAAGCAGCAGGCAATTATTGAAATAAATTTACGAGCTGAAAACAAATTATGGTGAAGAAACGACGGAAGGCGCAGAGCGAACCAACCCTGAACCGGCTAATGAGTGCGACAGGCAAGAAGGAGTTGCAAATGCGTGGGTGGGGGTGGACCCCATTGTTGTAAAACTTTGCATATGAATGATAATAAATGGTGAGGGGAAATGGTGGTGGGAAGAAAACATTAATATGCTGCATAATTATGCGATAACCTACGCGCGTGTGGTATGAGGGCGAGTACCCCGTATACTCATCTCTAAATAAGAGAACATAACATAACGCTACATAACGTTAACGCTAATGATGCCAGCGCCAACATCCAGGGCAACAACAACAACAGCAGCAGTCCTCTGGCAAGGGCGTGTACCAGGTGTGTAAGTATTGGGTGTTACATGCTGCAAAGTACTCCCCAAAGTGCCCCTAAATGCAAGGAATGACAGTCATTTCATATTTGTTGTACTCCAAGGGCCGCATTCTCTCGCTCTCGCTCTCCCATTCTCTCTCCTCTCTCTCTTTCTCTGTCACCATTCTGGACAAAAGCTAACGCACACAAGGATCTCGTGTCATAAAATTAAATACTTCACTGGAGAATTAAATGCAGTATAAAGTGGGCGTGACCCCACACAACAAAACACACCTTCGTCAGGTACTTCAATATAACCTCCCCCCACCTGTCCGAGCAGCAAGGTTATACAATTCCTTGTAAATGCTCGGGCGTTGCTTTCGCTGACAACTGTAAAATAAAGCTAATAATAATAAGTTAAAAGCCAAAAGTGTTTTCATTATTATGATTATTACGGATTACCGGCTGTCCTTGTCGGCTGGGGGATTCGTTCTGTTCTAAACACCACACATTGCCTTGCTCTTAGATTTGGTGGCGAAAGTTGTGAAACGACAGTAATAAATACATAACGTGCAAATGCCAAGGAACAGCAACAGCAGCGCCAGCAACGAACTGGAAGCACATTAAGCTGACTCGCATTCCATTAGCTGGCCCACAGCTTGATTCCCCCAGCAGCCGCATAAGCTGCTGCTCTGCTGCTGCTGGGTTGCAGCGCTCATAGTCCGGTCATAAAGTATTGTAAGGGTGTGCATTAAGTTGCCGTGCTTTAAGCCAACTTACCTGGATCTTAAGTGGCTGACCATCTAAATCACAACGCTCGCTGGCATATTGACGTGAAAAGGAATTAAGGAATCGCAGGTTGACATTGACGCCATCTTTGATGCGAAAAGAGGTTACTTAATGCTTGCCGAACCAACGAGTTTAGCTTATCGAACTGGATATTAAATGTAGTGATAAGAATGGAATGTTCATTGCACTTGAGGTGCGCTCACCCATATTTTAAGGTGTCACTTGCATATGTGAACAACTGCCAGAGCTATTGCCAGTTGACAGTTGTCATACTTGATGACCTGGACTTACACCATCTATGAAAGCTGTCCTAGGGTCAATTACATCCAGGGATGGGCAAATTTTAATTGACTAACAATTAAAAAATTAACAATTAATTAATTGTTAATCGCTCCTACCGCAGTTAACCATTAATTAATTGTAATTGCAATACCCAACAACTAACAATTAATTAATTGTTAATCGTCAGTTTTTACAGTTAACAATTGACTAATTGTTAATCTTTTTGAAAAATTCAATTGCAATTGATTTAGTTTAAGTTACAATTAATTTAAATTAATTCAACTAAATTAATTGCAAGCTGAAACTAATATTTTAATTGCAATTGAATTAATTGATTAAAATTATTAGTTGATTAATCAATTGATTGAAAGTTTGATTGAATAATGCCCAACACTGATTACATCCCCACTTACAAAAGAATAGAAAGTGGTATTCATACCAAAAGCTGGCAGTGACTGTCATGTAAAACAAAACGATTATAAGCCGATCAACCTATCTTTATTTCTTCTGAAAACCCTCGAAAGACTTATAGATGTACACCTGAGGCAAACTAGAAGTCCCTCTCATCTAGGACACACGCAACATGCATACAGTAAGGGTAGGTCTTCTGAAACCGCCCTGAACTTCCTGGTTTCAAGGATTGAAACCATTGGCATAGAAGGTGTCTTCAATAACGTCCAACCTAACGCCATCACCAATGCCTTGACATATTTGTGGGCAGATCTTAACAGCGGCACGGTAAGATTCATCGACCAGTTGCTAAACATAAGGTCCTTGTACTCCCAACTTGGCAGTGCAACTGCTCGCAGATGTGTTAACAGAGGCACTCCGCAAGAAGGTGTTCTCTCTACCTGTGGGTGGTGACAGTTAACCAACTGCTGCAACTTCAGGCAGCGCAGGGACAAGTGGTGGTGGCTTCTTCCATCTTCAAATGTGGAATATTTCCTCAATCGCTGTGTGACCTTATACAGACTGCGGCTTGGGCATGAACTCGGCCAAAATTGGAATAAGTTCTTTTCACCAGAATGTACAAAATTCCTGTTCTTCACCTTAGCTTGGTATGGAGATACTTGCGAAAATTGTGCGAAATCTCTGCACATTATTCCTCATGAAAGCATAAATGAAAAATATGATATTTTTATATTTCCAATTTATAGCGAGAGAAGAGTCTAAAATTATTATAGTTAAGTGATTTACGATGTGAGAACGGTGTTAATTTTCGAAATTGTATGACCCATGGTTTATTATATCTAAGTTTATTATAACCCAGTTATGAACAGGTTCCACGATAATTTACTAAGGAAGCAATTCGCGGATATGTGACGCACACCTCGAAAATCTAGTATTCGTTTTACAGAAAATCGATTGACTTAACATGCCCAAAGTAGTTAAGTTGGGGAAATTCAAATCAATTTTCAATAACAAATGTTTTTTTAATGGACTATTTTGTCGAGTGCTTTACTAAGGCCAGATAAATAGACATAAGAGGTATTTATAAAAGAGGTAAAAAGGGATAGAAGGGGAGGAAAAAAGAAAAAAAAAGAAAAAGGGGAAAGGAAAAAAAATATGAGACCAATGATGCAATAGTGGCGAGTAGGAAGGGAGAATAAAAAAGAAAAGAGGAAAATAAGAAAAGAAAAAAGAAGACTAAGTAAGTGAAGAGAATGAATTTGAAATCTACAATTATAATCTTTACTTCATTTGTAATATAAGTTGTCAAAAAAGTCTTGCGGTATCGATTGCTTATTATTATATAGATTTGAAAGTTTTACTAACGTTTTTTTGTTTGTTTAGTGTTCGTAGTTAACGTAACAGAAATAAGGAATACGCAATAAGTATATAGATAAAACATATGCTCCAATAGAATTTGTGCACTTATGGACCCGATACATAGAAATATCGTCTGGTGCAGAGGTGATCGAAGATGCGCACGGTCCGGAAGGCCTGTCGTCGAAATTGGATAAAATTGAATTGATAAAGGACCGGCATAGTAGCAGCCGTAGCATCGGCCAAGAGCTGGGCATGAGTCATCAAACCGTTATAAACCATTTGAAGAAGCTTGGATTCAAAGAGCTGATGTTGCCACGACGAGCAAAACCCGTTGGACATGCGAATCGCTTCTGAATCGCAACAAAATCGACCCGTTTTTGACTGGTGACTGGCGATGAAAGTGGGTGACTTACGACAACGTGAAGCGCAAACGGTCGTGGTCGAAAAGCGGTGAAGCGCCCAGACGTGGCAAGCCTGTTGGCCGGGGTTCTGTGTGTTTGGTGGGATTGGCGGAATCATCCACTATGAGCTGCTCCCCTAGGCCAAACGCTTAACGGACCTGTACTCCAACAACTGGACCGCTTGATGCAGCACTCATGCAGAGAGCCACTTTGATCAACAAGCGTTGTCTAAGGACAAAATTTGGTGGCAGAGCGGAGCGTGGGGGTTCTTGCTCCACTATAGTCGGATCTCGCACCAAGTGATTACCACCTATTTCGTCCATGAACAGCTTGGTAGTCGAAAGTTGGCCACAAAGGTCCTGTGAAAATTGGCTCTCCGATTTTTTTCAATAGGGAAGCGAGCTTATAAGAGGGCATTATGAAGTTGGCATCTCGTTGGGAACTCGTCATCGAACAAAACGGCGCATATTTGACTAACGCATTATATAACAATTTATGAACAATAAAATTCAAAAAAATACCGCAAGACTTTTTTGACAACCTTTAGGAGTTCTTCCAATTCACATCGTTGCCTCCTGAGTTGCGATGGGTACGTCTCCGTCGCTTCCACTCTTGGCGCGCTTATCACTCCGGCAGAGAAGGCTGTCCTTTACCGAAGACCAAGCCGTTTTGCAATGGTCCTACAGCAAAAAACATAACAATATAACATAATTAAAGTCAATAAATACTATATTTATCATTTCCAAAGGCAGCCACCTAGTATACTTTCCGAGATAATTTCTGTTTATGGATAACTTCATCGAATTTATTACCAAGGCACCTTCCATTCCCCAAAAGTTGTTCTGCCTTTTTAATGCTTTTGTTCTAGTTTTTTACTCAATTTAATACACCGCGCCACAACACTTGTAGGTATATGTATGTCTACCGCCACATGTATTGTGTATGTAGAGACGAAAAATATGTTTTACATATAATATATTTCACACCTTCGAAATCATCACTCAACGCGTGACTATCGGGTGTCTATAGCGTGACACGTCGACGTCGGGTGGCAACGCTGTGATATCGATATGTCAATTTCGCGCGTAAACTCCATACCAACTCACGAAACAGCAATCTGCGAAATCCGTGCGAAATACATGAAGTAAGTATCCGCCTATAAAATATTTGACAGACAACGCCGAGTCGATTATTCGTCGGTCGTCTGTCCGTCCGTATGAACAAACAGATCCGAGAGTGAGAGAGTTAGAAATGCTTCTTATACTTCAAGATCGAGTTATTTTCTTTTTGCCACTAACAATTTTGAAAAAACTGTGAAAGACCTAGAGAAGTTATATTAAGAAAATCTCTCCCGAGAAAAAAAAAAGGGTACAGATATTAGTCAGACTGTCCCTTTTTTTGGGGTAAATATAAAAAAAAAAATCTTAATTGCTTATGTCCGTCTTCTTCTAACCAACGTGTTTTCCTATGTCGAAAAAAATGTTGAGTAAAATTTTGAGTTGTCACAATATGTGTTCTGTTTGTCAGGATGGAGATAACATCACCTTATAAAAGAAGAAAGGAGTTTCAAATTGTGGTTCTACGTTAGATTTTCTTCGGAAAGACTATAAAACTAACGCATGGGGGCCATAGTTATATAAGAATTTCGTTTTAAACTCGACTAAAACTCGTATTTATTCACAAAAATTGGCAGCTTATTTATTATTCGCCGCATTGTTGCAAATGGACCCAAAATAAAGAGAGCGAACGAAAAAGAAACAAAGCAGCTAACCAAAATCTTTACCTTCCTTGTCTTTCCTTATATTTGTTATTACAATGCCAATTTGTTCGAATGAACATGAATGAATTTCATAGTAGAATCATGAATAAATCCAGTGCAACTAGATTATCATTTCTGATGTAGCAGTAAGTGATGTCAGTGTGAGGACAGTCTTACTCTCTTCAACTGAATGTAAATGAAGATGAAGATTGCGTTTGTTTTTGGCACGCCGTTATCTTCACAATTTGGCTTAGGTAACTTGACAAGTTGTGCTGTGATCTTGACAGTGAAGAGAGGAATTAACTATTTTCTAATAACCTTTCGATTCTTGACAAGTTTGCTTGTGAACACTACTGTTACTCCAATATTCTTTAAGTGCGCGATGCCTCGATCAAAAACAATAATTTACGGGAATTGTTTTCTTTTGATATTGAAAATAAAAGTTGAGCAATGTAGAAAAAAATTAAAATAAGTACATGGAAAGATTTGTTGGTGAATTATAGTGGACATTTGTATTGCATGCAAACATTAACTTCGTGTTTAATTAAGAAACGCATTTTTCAATTATCTATCACACGTGCATAGGCCAGTGCCATTTGTCGTGGCTTTTCCTCATCAGTCTGTGTCACTTTGTCGTATGCAACTTAGCTAAACATAATTGAACATGATTCCTTTTGATTTTTATAGCGCAGATATTGCAAGAAAGATCGCAAAGACACTCGCACTGTCAAAGTTATATTTAATACCAAGAACCGTAACCATAACCAAAACCCAAAACAGAATAAGGCTAATAACCGTAAGCCGTACCGGCGAAAACAGTAACCCTAACCGTTATTCGTTTCGGTTTTAATCTCCGCCACAAACAACGTTGGTAAAATTATACGAAGTATTCCATATACCGACATGAGGGAACATCTTCCCCACAGCAGAGCTAACGCTATTAACATCTACACGACTAAAAAGTAGGAGGGGAAGTTTTCTCTTAGACGGCACTGTCTTATTGGCAGACACGCAGCATGCCTATAGGCGTCACTTACCATGACTTCTGAAGAAGTACAGAACGGTACAATACCTTCTCTGTCATTGACCTGCCTTGACTAGAAGGAGGACACTTGGTCACCCTTTCAGCTCTATTAAAATTAACTCTGTCCACACAATGGTTTGAAGCAGAGGACCCCCTTATTATTAAAAAGGGTAAATAGGGAATAAATATGGCATCGAAATGGGCCCAGAGCGTCCTACGTGGGAGAGCGACTTGTTGTTCTCAGCCATCGCAACCTCATCTAACCTACGCAATCTGAGCAGTCTGGCAACCATCCAGTGTTTCTGAACGCTCCCTAGGGGAAGCATTGCATATTAACCTAATGTTATTTAAAAAATGCATTTTCCTTTCTTAGTAATCACACCAGTGGCGTAGCCTGGGGGGGTTCTAACTCCCAAAACCCAACTCACCCATTGGAGTATATTTTTTTACTATACTAAAATTTTGTTCTTTAACCCCTCCCCTGAAAAATCCTGGCTACCACATTGGTAGATAGGACTTTGTCTTAGCGAAAAGTTTTGATACACTTGAAATAGCTTGTCTCAACAGTTAGCGACTTCGACCAAACTTCGCAGATCAGCTTAAAAACATTACAATTACCCATGACCGTGTTTGAGAGCAGTAATATTGAGAACAAAACAGTTTTTCTTACTAAAAACCATTTTCCGACCGAACATTTGTATGGCAGCTACAAGAAGTAGTCATCCGATCCGGTCGGTTCCGACATATTAGCAGCGTGCAGTAAAAAGAAGACTCTGTGCAAAGTTTCAGATCGATAGCTCCAAAACCGTTCGCGTGAAACAACAACGCAGACGCAAAAACGACAGACGGACGGACAAAGCTTAATCGACTCCAGCTCGTCATGCTGATCAAGAATATATATACTTATTGTGGTCGGAGATGATTCCTTCTATGGTTGCAACTTGGCAAAATTATAATACACTTTTCAAGTGTTTAAAACACTTTTAGTTCCGTTTCAGTTTTTATTTTTAAGGTAAATACAACATAGAGCTCTCACCTTCGCTCAAAAAAAATTATTTTTTTACTCACTGTAAACAACACAATTAGAGGTAGTACATCAAAACGTTGTGAGACCGTTGGTGCTAAAAAAAATTTCAAACCTTATTTTGGTATTATTATCAGTTCCCCACATATAAATAGTACCTCACGCAGATTTGTAAAGATTTTCCGTCTTGCTTAATTGGGAAAACCCGGATAGATTAGTTTTTGACCGGACTAAAGTCATCGCCGAGATTTTTAGCTTTTATATTTATAAACACTTTTATTCCTTATGATATCCATTTCACACAAGGATTCACCATGACACAGCAGCCACATGCATGCCCCAGGCTAGCTCATCCATCCAACCGGCTGAGTAAGCCAGGCCTTAGTTTCACATCTTTCGCCTGAAATCGAATTGCGTTTCGTCGGAAATTGCATGCGCCCGATTGCTATAATTAAAACTAACTAGCGTTGATTTTGCCAAGATGTTCCACTGGGGTCGGCTGTGGTTGTGGTTGGATTCGTTGTCGACTGCGCTGACTGTCTTGAGCAGGCGGCGATGCGGTTTTGTTAAAATTACATTTGCCAAAGTTTTATCGCTGCTCGAGGGGTGGGGAGCGAACTGAAACTGCGGCAGTGCCATGATATCAGCGCTGTAATTAATTGCGGCCGCTGCATTTCGGGGTGGCCATGGTAATTGTGGCGTGCAAATTAAAAGCCAGAAGGAGACGCTTGAGCGAAAAAAAAGTTGAAGCAAACAAGCACAACACTGGGAAACTGAGAACAGCGAAAAACCACAAAAAAGTGTGGCAAAGTAAACAATGACGGAACCCAAGAAGCTACCATCGATGGGCGACGCCTGCAAATGCAAAAAAAAAAGGAACAAGACGCGCTCATATACAAATGGGTAGGCTAACCGCGAAATATCCCGTTGGCAAGTTACGGTTAGGAAAAGTGAAAAGTAACACTCCACTTCACCAGGACCGCGGGGCTAAAGAGATGGCTTCAATTTCAAAGTGCTCGCCACTTTTTGCCTTTGTTGTTGCCGCTAATGGCGGCGATGGAAGTGTTGCCGCTGACAACAACAACTACGCAAAGGGCCTGCAGATGAAGTTGGCTGGAATCGCAGACCAAATTGAGTGGCAAAGGCAACAAATCACATCGAAAACATATTTGAATATTTGCCGTCACTTAGCCAGCCCGTAGATTGTGTATTGATGTCGCCGGCAGTGTTTGACTAAGCGTGATGGGGGCGCAGCCAATGAAATCAACACTTTTCGTGTATCTACACTTAGCCAAAAAAATTAGTACAAAAGTGGCCAAATCCAACGCCTGTATGGCAATTAGAAGTGAATTAATCCTAAATTTAAAAAAATGTACATTTAGGTAAGGTAAGATAAGGTTATGTTAGGTTCGGTAAGGTTAGATGAGCAAACTTATTAAGGGGTAATATAGACGTTGAGTACTCACTCGGGCGTGTGATTTTCAATGTCCCTTCAAGGCAAACATGGAACTTTATTCCCTTGAGGCTTCCTGTTGCTTCTTCTTTATATGCTTCTGTCTATTTCTCATTCTATGTAGAGATTACAATAGTATCTTTCCTCTTTTCAGTCGTAAACTTTCCGACGAAGGCTTTAGGTCTTTTATTCTTCACACTCTTGCACTTGCACAGCCCCTAGTATTTTTTGAAATTCCTTCCGATCATTAATGGTCATACCGACAAAATAAATTACGCCCACCGGATCGGAAGGCGATTCTTTGATTTATTTGCTCCTAATGTCTTTCTTTTCTACCCCATTATTTTGTATCTCTTTCCATTCAATTATATTGTAGCTGTGTCTTTTAGACGAAGCTGCAATTAAAATAAGGTTAAGGTAAGGTTAGGTGAGGTTAGGTAAGGTTAGGTTAGGTTAGGTTAGGTTAGGTTAGGTTAGGTAAGGTTAGCATATGTGAGGTAGGGCTGGGCTAAGCTATTTAAGGTTGAGTTAAATGAGGCTATGTTAGGAGGGGTTAGATTAGGTTAGGATTGGGTGAAGTAAAGTTAGGTTATGTTACGTTAGGAGAGGTTAAGTAAGCTAAGGTTTTTATAGGTCAGGTTAGGCTAGGTTATTTGTCGTTTGGTAAGCTTAGGTTAGGATAGGTAATGTTACTTTAGGTTAGGATTAGATTAGATTATGTGAGGTTAGGCTGGGATTGGTAATATAATGTGCGAGTTGTCGAAAAGATTCCAAAATAGCTCCATTTCTGGATCTTTTACAGTTCGTTCAGTGTAAACTTTAATTTTTTTTAACCCAAAATGGGGTGAATCTGTTCAGTTTACATTCCATTTTATTTTTCTTTTTTGGCCCTGCAGGCAGAGCTCTCTCTTCGAAAGCTGGTTTTTATACTCTGCATCAAAGGTACACAGAGTATACTGAGCTTGTGTAAAAGTATGTAACAGCGAGAAGGAATCACTCCGACTCTATAAAGTATATATATTCTTGACCAGCATCAACAGCCAAGCCAATATAGCCATGTCCGTCTATATGAAAGCACAGTTCTCAGAGATGGTAATAGATACAGGTTTGATTTATATCAAGTTTTTTTTCAACTCCTGCCCCCGTGATTTAGAAAATACGTCATATCTCAAGCAGTTTTGGAGATGAATGATTCGTACCTTCTTAAGACAGTAATTAGCAGATTTGCTGGATAAATGATATAGATCGGATAAACGATTCTCAAGTTAGGACCAACAAAAACTTACTTCCCACTCCCTAGCAGTAGTGGCGACATCGATTGGTCAGTTTTGAAATCCCTCTGTCCCGCTGTTTTCAGCTGCTACTCCAGGAACAGAGTATATTAGAGTCGGGCATGACCGACTTTCTTACTTGTTTTCGGTAAGCAAAACTTAACCGTTAGCTGACACTTTGTACACGGAGCCTACCTGGCACCAACAGGCGGATCCTGCCTCTGCTGGGTGTGAGTGTGATGTTTACATGTGTATTGTAGGTAAAATGCCCGAGGCTAAAGTGTACATTACGAGGTTTTAAATTACACAAAAAATATACATACTCACACTCACACACACACACACACGCAGCTACAAAGATAAGTACATACGGAGTACGCCTCGTCATCGTCTCCAGCTTGGTCGTCATGTGTGTTGATTCTACTTAAAAAAGGGAATAAGCTGCTGCTGCCGAGTGGAGTGGGTTACTGGCAAACTCGGCGTCAACTTTCGCGGGCTCAAAACTGTAGTCCTGCAGTGTGTGTATCGATGGCGACGCGGGGTTGGCGGCTGCACGTGCCAAAATTTGCGCAAAGGATATACAAAGTAACTCAGGCTAATTTCGCCATTGTTGGCTTAAGACTTGGCTGAAGCAGTGTGCTGGGAAGGAAGGGAATTTGCATCGATTTGGGAATGCTATTAGGCTTTTGTAAGCGCGACATGAGCGTGGAGTAATGGATCCCACCGGAGTGTGTGGGGTAATGGATGAAGATTTGACAAGTGCTTAATCTGTCGACTTTTTTTCAATTAAACTGATGAGTATTGAACAGGAATTACTATATTTCAAGGGAAATCCAATTTTCTAAATGTTTAGAGAGAAGTGAATTTTTAAATTTGCCAAGACCCTTTAATAGTATCCCTGTGAAACGGGACATGGCAGACACAAACTTAATGCAGATCTCATTTCATTCTTTACTGTTATTGGCAGCTCTTTACCATTTTCTTCATACGTACTTAATATAAGAATAACGAGTCTGCCGTTGTGTGTTGCTTTGTCATTATAATATGTTATTTCTGGCACACTTCCATCCACCTTTCCAAGCATTTCAATGGAAAAGGAAGGCTTGACGTGCAGCTTTAGCTGCAGCTAAGTAAGCATATTGACAACTGTGAAAGGTACACACTCTTGCCATTTACCTGTCCTCTCCATTTGGCTTTCAGCTCAACAGAAGGCTTTGCATATTTGCATGTAAATACATGCTGACGCACACACACACACATACACACAGAGGCAAGTGCAATCGGAGCCTTCTAGGGCCAAACTGCAATTTGCGTTTTATTTTATCTCATTTGGGAGGCAGGCTTCTAGTTACAGGGACAGCAAATAATACGAAGTGCAGCTGCTAATTGACTGGCCTATGTCAAGACCTTTAACTTGATTCGGAGCTTGCTGCCCCGGAAAGCAAATACCATTTGCGGTTGCAATTTGCAATTCCTTACCTAATTTAACCACAATTTGAGTGCAAAAGTTTGCAGAAGCCAATTCGCACGCACCCGAAAGACATTTCCAGTTCACTAATTGGTCGCGATGGCAGCCCATAATTATTTGCTTGGCATCAAGGACAAATCTTGGCACATGAGGCGGCATCAATTTGTGCTGCAGCTGCAGCAGCTGCTCCCCCGTTTGCCAATTCATTTCCATTATCATCATTAAAAGTTTTTCAGCTTTTCAGCTTGAAGTGTTATAACCGATACGCGACGGTCAGAGTGGGCATATGCGTTAGGTGCAAACAAATGAGTCTGAATAAGATTATGGGGCAAGGGGCCAAGTTAATCACAGATGAATCACTGATTGATTGTCAATCTACGCACAGCCCAAACGGTATGTGCAGCCTTTATATTTGTGGTCGTGGGAGCGAAGCTCTTTTACGGACGTCAGACTGGGGGAGTAAATCTTGAAAAATTTTGTCTTTGCGACATATTTTTGGGGGATGTCTTTGAATTCTCTCTTTGTGTTTTTTGTATTTTGCAAAATCAGCAGCTTTTATCTTTGCAGTAGAAGCAGGTGGGTTGTGTGTGGAGTGGGATAGTGTGAGGTGGAAGTGGGGGGAAGTGGTGGGAATCAGGTGAAGATTTGGTGGGGATCTGGCGGGGATTTGGTGCTAATCTGGTGTGGATCTGGTGGGGTCTGGTTTAAATCTAGTGGGGATCTGGTGAGGATCAGGTGGGGATCTCGGCGAGATGTGGTGGGGATCTGGTGGGGATCTGTTGGAGATCTGGTGAAGATCTGGTGGGGATCTGAAGAGGATCATGTGGGAATCCGGGAGAGATCTGGTGGGGATCTGGTGAGGATCTGAGGTGGGTCAGGTGGGGATCTGGTTTAGGTCTGGTAGGGATTTGGTGGGGATCACCAGAGAGTGGCTGCATTGAGGTCAAGTTTTGAATTTTGTGTTAAAAAAAATATACTGTTATCTGTTAGACAGTGATTTAACAATGACTTAACAGTGACTTAACAGTGACTTAACAATGACTTAACAGTGACTTAACAGTGACTTAACATTGACTTAACAGTGACTTAACAGTGACTTAACAGTGACTTAACAGTGACTTAACAGTGACTTAACAGTGACTTAACAGTGACTCAACAATGACTTAACAGCGACGTAGCAGTGACTTAACAGTGACTTAACAGTAACTTAATAGTGACTTGACAGTGACCTATTCTTTTTAAAATTATATAACATTTATTTATACAGAGTCCAAAAGGTGTATTTTTGCCATTACTTAAGTCGGTTGTATGCACGTAAAGCGCTTCGCTCGTACCGTGCGTCCCATGACATACACTCTTTTTTTAATCACTAAGGGACAGTTCTTCTCATGTTTTAATTATTGCCAATTTGAGGTCCTTATGTACTATTTTACTTAGGCTTTAAGCATAAATCCTTCGGACCAGCAACGCTCTATGGTTTTCTATCGGATTCATGTGCGGGGAGCACGCGGCCCCTGCACCCAAAAACCGATAATTATTGCATTCAAGCCGTGCATTTATGCGTTGTCCTTTTGAAAAATGAGCTTTAGACGCTTTCGACCGCGAAGAAAAGGCAATAAAAATGTCCTCGTACTGCCTTGAGTTGATATGAGTGCTTGGAAATGCCAGCTTCAATCATCCACACTCGCAGAACGCAGCCCAAACCATTAATGATCCAAAACTTCTCATAGAAAATTACAGGGGTTTCATCCTCAAATCCCTCCAATAGTGCGAAAACCCATCAGGACAGTCCAAATCAAACTGTTTCCCATCCGAGAAAATGATCAAGAAAGATAAATTAATATTTGCATTGCTCCATAAAAACTTTTTATTTTTGACCAGTCAGTACCAATTTTATCTCTGGCGAATTTCATCCGGGCTTCTTTATGGTGATCCAGTAACCTTGCTGCCACCTTAAATATTCGTAGCACTATGTTTTCAGATTTCATTAAAGGCCTTGCAACGGCCCATCGAGGCACTTTTAGGCCACATTCAGCCGCTAACGCATTAGCGGTATTTTATAAATGGCTTTCAGCACTCAATAATCGCCGCTGGTCATGCTGACTTATCTTCCGCTCACGTCCTACGTGTTTTTTTTTCCATATTCAATTCGGTTTTTACAAAAATTTCGCACAACTTTGTCGGAGCGACCAATTTTTTTGACAATTTCACGAAATGAGCAATTCTCACTTTTAAGCGTCGGAAATTGGCATTTCTCGACATCTGACAACACTGGCCCACTGTCATATTTACGAATTTGTTACAAATAGTTACTCAACCAAGTGTACGCCAAAAAAGTTCGCCGCGAGACAACACAGAATAAGAAATAATATTGTGCGGCTATAGCAAAACGAAAATGAAACATAACGGTTAATTTTTGCACTGAGAGTGTTGATGTTTGTCACTTATTTTCTCTCATTTTTAACGCTCTTTCAAACGGTAATCGCAAAGTTTTTCTACCTCTACTCTTTCTATGCGTTCGCTGAAAAATCAAGGTGCGGCTATAGTATTGCACCAGAGTTTAATATTGACTCCCAATGCGAGCAAGCTAGAAAATCATCATTTAAAGCTCTATTGGCCGCCAGAAAAAATGACTCTCTGAACACACGAGTACAATACCAACAGGCGAACACAGCGTACATGATTTTGTGCCAAAGTAAGCCACAAAATTTCTACAATAGAATGCAGAAAGACTTCAACAATATGAGAAATAGCAAGGACTTTTGGGAGCTGGCGAGAAAACTAAACGGTCAAAGTGTAAGAAAAATAGACGCCGATACTGCAGCACTAGCCACGCACTTTCACACACTATTGTACACACCGGATCAAACAAACCCTCCACGCTACTTTCTCACTACACCTGCAAATCATTTTCTAGACGTTGATGAAGTTGAGGAACTGTTAGGACAAAAAGGCACCAGGGATCGCTCGCATACCAGGAGAGTTTCCAAAGAACGCCGCACCAGAGTTCATTAAAAGCATCACAGAAACATATAACTGTATTTTCAACGGAGGAACAGCACCCGAGTCCTTAAGAGAGACTATAAGCTCTTAAGCGAGTACCAAGCGGGTTTCAGGAAGGGATACAGTACTATAGACTTGTAGGGCGCTTGTCGTCCGAATTTAAGTTTATTTACCCTGTACCCAAAAAGTGAGTCGAATTAATATTTCACTCAGAAGTCCTAATATCACTCAAGCCTAAAAGCATGCTATACAATTTCGTTGAGTGAAATGTTATGAGCAATAAAATGCAATTAATAAAAATGCTCATAACAGACTCAAACGTCAAATAAAAAAATTTGTGATTTTATCTAAATTTCAACCAAGCCTCTGTTAATAGGTCCACAATTCTCTTTTAATCAAACCAGCCCTTTCTTTTCCGTTTGGACCTTCCTCAAGTGCAGTACTCCATATCAAGCGCGAACAAAATTAAAGTCAAATTGTTCAAATTGAAGAGTTCAAAGTGAAAAGCGATTGAGTGCTTGGCTAAGCCAGCCCCACTAATAAATACTACCGGCCAGACTAATTTTACTCATTCTGTGGACGTGTCCATGTCCGAGTTTAACCAGGTGGCTTTCTAACTTATAGGTTTGGCCCCCAGTGCGACCCCCAGGGTGCCTTTTTGTGGCCTCCATCGTACCCCTGGAAGAACCACCACCTAGTGAAGAAACCTAAAGCGCACGAGAAGATTGGTACTGCAGGCCATCCACCCCATTCATTTGGATTGAGCGAAAATCTCCCCGACTCATGCCGCTGAAGTGCTCCACCCACAGCCACAAGCGCTGGCATTAAAAGCTCAGTGTTTCTCTTCCCCCTCTCCCACGCAAACTTGAGCAGAGCATTAGAAGAGTAGGCATATCATCCGCCGATCATTGGTCTGCCGTTGAGTGCAGTTCCCCCGCGAAAGCTGAACCTTTAACACGCGTGGCTTGAGACGTC
>JAEIFU010003534.1:0-27324 GCA_018904235.1 Lordiphosa stackelbergi | reverse complement strand
TTTGTGAATGCTGCTGCAAGATCTCGTTTTGCTCACATCGTTTCTCTTGGTACTTATGGAGCCAAAGTTGTCATCAAACAACTCATATAAATAATAATCATACTGATATTGTCTGAATAAAATAAACTTAAATATTATATATACCGTGAGAGTGCTACATTTCACCGAATGAGTCCGGTCCAGTTAGAGTTCTGCTACGGATATAAAAATAGAATGTGGTATCCTGCGAATGCAATAAATTAAAAACAAATTTCGCACCAACGCGTTTCAATAATTTGAGGTCAGGTCGTAGCATTCTCACTTCACTTCTCTTTCATTTCACTTTCTAAGCCAAAATAAAAAACCAACAGTCATTATCATTATCAAGAACATTGTTGTTGGGTGTTCGTCTGTTGACTTTTGTGCGAATTCCAATTAATCTTGTGGCTGCATCGTATCCTTTATTGGAAACATTTTCTCTGCCACACGTCTGCCATCTGTGGAATTTTCTTTCTTTCTTTGCTCGATTTGTTGTTCAAAGGCAGACAAGGGCATTTTGTGTACTCCATTACTGCACTGCATACACACAGTTATATATACGTACATATGTACCTTTGAATAAGAGCAGTCGAGACATCAAATTAATTCATGTAAATGTTAATTTGTTGAACTTTTAGTGCTCCTCTGTCTGTGTGTCTGTGTCAAAGATGAATTTGGAAAAATCTCTAGCAATTTGTAGCAACAAATGTTGCACTCAATCATTCAAAGCTTGTTTGCCTCTCCCCTGTCAACGGTAAATTGATTCCCTGCCAGTAGAAGGAAACCAAACACAATTCAACTTTGATATAAACAAAGACTTGTCGTGAATCTTTGGAGACACTTGCCATAAAAAGTGTAACGCGTCAATAGTTTTCTGGTTTGCACAGTACAAGAGCGCAGGGGCGAGGAGAGGAATGTTTGCAACTTTTTGACAAATGTCGGACAAAAATGTGGTAGAAAGAAAGCGAAATGATAGGTTTTACCTTGGTCCTTTGTGGCCTTGTTGCGGTAGGAAATTCATTATCTTCCATATTTTTATACTCTGTACCGAAGGTACATAGAGTATATTAAGTTTGTGCAAAAGTATGTAACAGGGAGAAGGAATCATTTTCGACCCTATAAAGTATATATATTCTTAATCAGCAGCAACAGCCGAGTCGATATAGCCATGTCCGTCTGTCCGTCCGTCCGTCCGTCTGTCCGTCCGTCCGTCCGTCCGTCCGTATGAACAAACAGATCTCAGAGATGGTAAGAGATGGAGGTTTGACATGTATGGGACAAATGCTTCTTATACTTGCAGGCAGATCAAGTTAATTTATAATTTTTGCCACGCCCCCTCCCGCCCCCTCAATTTTGAAAAAACATCATATCTTCCACAGTTTTGTAGATGGATGATTTGTACCTTCTAGAGATAGTTAGTCATTAGCAATATGTATCGTTTTGCCGAAAAATGATAAGGATCGGATGAGCGGTTCTCAAGTTATAAGCATATAAGTGAATCACCCCCCCCTCCCACCCTTTCTAAACCAACGCCGAACAATGTTAGAGAGAGAGAGAGAGAGAGAGAGAGAAGCGATGAAGCGAGAGAGAGACAAAGAGGGAGAGAGAGAGAGAAAGTTAGAGATGAGCGCAGCAGCAGCACTGCATTCAGCTCCTACTCTAGGTACAGAGTATATTATAGTCGGGCTTGACCGACTTTCTCACTTGTTTTATATTAATATCAGAGTCTTATCATCCTGAGAGAGAAAAGAAACAGAGAGACGGAAATGGTTAGATAGACTGAGCTCGTTTCGTTACATTCGTAATCAGTGTACTATCCTTTTTATTTAATGACGTGAATACACGGCTTTGGACCTCTGGACTGCGTCAGCCGAATATTTATTTGGATGTTCTGTGTACCCCCATTTGTTGCCTGTTGTGGTACACTTGCTGTGCTAGAGGCTTGGGATCCCGCCTCGAAACATCTGAAATGAAGCTTCTTTAAGTGTTTCCATTCCGTAGGTCCCTTCTAATTGGGCAAAATTTAGACAGGGATTGAGAGATGATCGAATTGGCCTTTGTCCTCTCTATCCTCTAATCAAAAGACTTGGCTACGACTTCAGGTTATTTGAATTCCCTTGGATAATTTAACCTTTAAAGTTAAGGAGACTTAATCACTTAAGTGGCTTTAATATTCTTTTTTCTCTTAAAACGCACAGTGCGAAATTAAACTTGAGCTGCTGCCAACGGCCTCATCTTTTTTTACACCTATTGTTTCAGCGCAAAAATATGCATGTCATCTAAGCGGAGACATGCACCTGGGATACTTTTTGGATGGCGCGTGTGTGACACACATGAGAGAAAACTGCACATGCAGCAGAATTTTTGTACGTTTTGTTTGCATTTCGTATTACAACGGGCAGGTGAGATGGGTCAAGTGTAGAGTAAATTTGCCAGTTTTTTTTGTTATATTTATTTGAGTAAAGAAAACGAATTTTGGATGACTTTAAGGTCTGATGACTTTTCACATTTCGTTTCGGGGGAAACAATTAATCAAAATGTGGCCGAGGATACCAGAAGCAACAGCAACCCTGGGCAAGCAATAACAATAACAAAGTAAACCAAACTAAATCATGGCGTGCCAAAAATTTATGCACTATCCGTTGGCCCTTATCAAAACGCAGATAGAAGAGGAGCTGGTGGACAGCGATACAAAGGACACTGCATTGTTGCCGACAGTTGCAGCCAAGCGAGTAAAATGTTTAACAAGCGCAAACTGCGCGTTAAGCGAAGACGAAAATAGAAACACAGAGAAATGGAGATAACGTTTTTGGTGTGCCGTTGGCAGGGGGTTTTTGACTTCCTTTGCCATGCTAAAGAAAATGTTTAAAGGCATTTAGTTTGAGCTGCGAAGAAGTTTGCAACGAATTGAGACAAGCATTTAATATTGAAAGTACTAGTGTAACTTGATTGCATAGTGACTTCGGGATTTAAGTATAGCACTGATTCTACATAAATCTCTCTGTTAAGACTTTTGTTAAATTTTTATTTTAACTCTATCAATCTAGCAAATTTGAAATAATTCACAAAATATTTTCACTTCATTTGCGTAAGCAAAAAATTAGATCGAGTCTATTTTTGGCTCATCTGAATAGGTTTGACACTTTTGACTTCACTTTTTGATTGACTGCGTGAATGAAATGAGTGGAATTCTTTTGAATTCCAAAATTTAACAACTACTATCAGTTTTTTGTAAAATGGGCCGCGGAAAACCTTTAACCGATTTTGAAAAAGGTCAAATAAAAGGCTATATTGATTCTGGTCTAGAACACTATGAAATAGTCAAGAAAATCGGTCGAAGTCAAAACGTTGTGAGTAATTTTCTTCTTTAGAAGCAGACTATGGAAAAAAATGAAAGGAGGAAAAAAATTTGCAACAACAGCATCGGAGAGGCGACTTATCCTACGAACTGCCTTAAATTCCCACCTTTCTGCTGGTAAAATTAGGGAAGAATGCGGCGTAAATGCTAGTGTGGCCACTGTAAATCGAATTATTCGAAGCGCCAAACACTTGAAGAGATTGAAAATAAAAAAAAAACACTTCTCAACGATGCTCGAAAGGAAGCACGATTTCGATTTGCTCGTGGAACAAGGAGTGGAAGACGGTGGTCTTCTCCGACGAAAAGAAGTTCAACCTCGATGGACCGGATGGCTATAATTACTATTTCCACGATATGCGAAAGGAAGAATGTTTTTTAAGTCGTCATCGCTCATGTGCAGGTGGAGTAATGGTGTGGGGAGCCATGTCGTTTTATGGAACATGCGAGCTCCAGTTTGTCACGTCGAAGATGAACGCAAGTGTGTACAAGACTGTGCTCCAAAAGGGTTTTCCTCAGTTTTCGGAGATTTATGATCATATTCCATGGACGTACCAACATGACAACGCTCCCATCCATACCGCTCGGGTTGTAAAACTGTGGATTAAAGATCAAAACGTCAAATTTCTCTAGTGGCCGCCTTACTCCCCTAACGTTAAAATTATCGAGAACATTTGGGGACTTTTGTCCAGGACAGTATCCGAAGGATGAAGACAATTTAGTGACTCTCAGACCCTAGTTGAAGCAATTAAAAAAGCCTGGTCAACAATTTCACTAAATGAAATTGAAAATTAGTGATTGTTTTGGTCGGCACTATTAGATGCAACAAAAAGGTCACCAGCCCCAGCTAATATGAAATTGAAAAATATGATTCCTTACCATATGTATGTATGTTTGAAATAATTAAGAACAAGGCTGGGCATACCAAATACTAAATAATGCTAAAACAGCGTCCTTTATTAATTAAGTTACCCAGTGCCTTGAAATTTTCCTTTATGGACTTATGTTTTAATAGTTTTCATTTAGCTAAAAAATTGAGATTTTTTTTATTTTTGAAAAATAACTAACTATTATATAAAAACAAAACTAACAGAACAGAAACTTTGCTATTTCACAAATGACTGATTTCTTTATACAACAAAATTTCTAAACATCGGAAAATCACATTTCAAATTATTTCGTATTCTGTCCTTAGAAGCCGAGACTCAAGCCAATCGGATGTAAAATAGTTTTTTGCATGCAGAATTTTCCGGCCATTTTCCTCGAGGCGGAGTTTTCCGAAATCGGGAAAACACGTGTCGAATCATTTTGCGTACTATGCCTACAAACCAAGTTTCAAGTCAATCGAATGAAAAAAAAAATTTCCCATTCAAACTTTTCCGACGCTTTTCCGACTTTTCCGGGTGTAATTTTCCAAATTTCTTTCTTAGTGCGCGCCTACATAACTAAACGAAGGTCTATGGCAAATCTCAAACCTGTAGGATAAGCCGTTTAGGCTGTGCGTTGATAATATGTCACTGTGTTAGTCGGGCGAACAGTTTTATATGTATAGACTAGCAAATAACCCGACGCGCTTCGCAGCGCCTTCAACAGTATGCTTTGCTGATGGGTTTTCCCTCCAACTCCAACTCCCACCCCCATCCCTCCCATCCAACTCCACCCAGTTCCCACTCACTTCCCACCCACTTTCCGCCACCATCCCGCCCACATCTCGCCCACATCCCACCCACTTCCCTCCCACTTCCCTCCCACTTCCCGCCCACATCTCACCCACATCCCTCCCACTTCCCGCCCACATCTCATCCACATCCCTCCCACTTCCCACCCACATCCCATCCACTTCCTACCCACAGTCCACCCACATCCCACCCGCATCCCACCCACTCCCGCCCACATCCCACCCACATCCCTCCATCCACCCACATCCCACCCACATTCCTCCCATCCCACCCACTTCCCGAGGTGTGCGCTCATCCTTGTCGCCCAAGTTCCCCCATTCTCACTTCCCACCCACTTTCCGCCCATTAAATTCCGCCCACATCCCACCCGTTTCAACACCCGCGACATCCCACCCACTTCGTACATTTGTCGAGATTATGAGAATCTGAAGGCCTTCTAATAACAAACCTTCGATGGTTCCAAGCATATCTAATCAGCCAAGAGCTGTCCGAGTTAACCTATCCTAGTGCTTGTTAAAGTACATAAAATTCTTGCGTATTAATTCTTTTAGACTTTTACCGAGTGTGTCTCCTATTTATTTTATGTGTCATTTCTCTCGCAGACTTTGTAGAATATTTAATTAAATTTTTTTATGGGCAAGTTGTTTTCGGCTGCCGACGTCTCGGCTAATCTTTTGATTAGCTCGCAGTCACACAATGAGAATGCACGTTCCGTCTCTGAGCCTGACAACTTGATAATCTTTTCCATCGCTTAGCCGAGGCCAGCGCCAAAAGACAGCACAAAAACGACCCTCCAAACAGATGCGACATGTGGCTGAGCGAATTTGATGAAATATAAAACTTCAAAACGAATCTGACAGCTGCTGACATTGTGATGCCGCTGCTCCACCCACTCGTGAACACAAACCCACTTCACTCTGTTCCACTCCATACCAAGTGTGTGCCAGGATTAAGTAAGCCGGCGCATCATTAAACAGGCGAGTGCACATTGCGCATACGTCACGTGGAACTCGAAGCAAAATTAATGCGATGTTTAATACTTAAATATTTATAATGCATGTTCTTTTGGGATACGTCAGTGGCTTGCGTCACTCAAATTGTAAATCAACTGTCAACTTGTGAGTATTCCATAAATGCACTGCAATTAATTTGGTTAGCCCTTCGTCGGGGGAAAAAATATTGAAATTGCTTTTCTATTGAAAACCGAACCACAACGTCATGTATGTAATTCAAATGTCATTCAAATGTCATCGGACATATTTATCTTGCATTTATACAAAAACAAAAAGAAACTCGTTTTGCTTGAGACTTGTGAGCTATTAAATTGATGTTTCTGAAATATATATAAGCAAGTGGGTCTACATACTTTTATCATTACCAAAGCAGCAGGCTAGAGATGTGCGTGTGACAAAATATCAATTTTTTCTTAAATTAAACAGATAAAACTAAGAAAAAAATACCTTCAATTAACCAGGCCAGGCTTTTTTTTTCTGTTTTAGAGGTCTTATGTCTGCTATGTTAGGTCGCTCCTTTATCAGCAGGGAAAAAACATTGAAAAACACACAAAGTCGATTAGCGTTGAACAGCCGATTTTGTACATAAACTGTGGCAATTACGAACACACTGTTATTCAGCTGGTTTCATGACCACCGAACCGAAATTGAAATAAGACAAACAAAATTAATATATTTGCCACCCGCCTGGATCAGGTGCAGACCCCATGAGATGCCCAAAACACAATGAACCTCCCGCTGTGAATAGGATTCGTGACGACAGAGTTGCAGATGTAGTTAAGTTACTGCTGCTCAGGTAAACTAAGTGTAGCATGGACAACCATCAAACATGAGACGCGAGTTTTGTTATGGCAAACATTCTTACGCGCCCTTCAAATGACTTACCAATGACCCGGCAGCCAGAGCAGCATGACAATGTGCTGATAAGCGTACAGCCACTTGTCTGGTCATTCATTAAGCCTCCACATGATTGCACATCGAAAGCATAAAACTAAATATTGTCCGGCGTCTCCAAATGTCAACAAGGTTGAACCGGGCCAAAAGGCATGCCGTTGGCACACATAAGGCATGTTGGACATCGACCGTTTTCAACCGTCAACCCAATCTTCCTTCGGCAGTGCTTAATTAAATCTCCTTGCACACAAGTTTATTTCACTTTCGTGGCTTGCTGTCAAATTTTGGTTTAACGCCCTCAAATTTGGCTGCCGACGGCTGCAGCACAAGTTTGCGGTTAAGATGTTTCCAAACTCTGGCCGAAAACTAATTTCTGCTAAATGACGTCAAAGTCATTTAGTTATATTTGGTCAGATGAAAGTAGTAATAGCTGCTTAAAAAAGTTGGGCAAGGGCTTTATAGGGAAAATGATCTTGTTGGAGAACTCATTGCAAACTTTTCGTGATACGTTGTTGGAAGAGCTAATTGGCTTGTACTTTATTTAAAAGCAACGATATTGCTTGTCGCCCAGAAACTTCTAGTTATAGATTTTCAGGACCTAATCTTGGCTTATGTACTGAGATAAAGCTCAACTTGGCGAACCCAGCGCGATCCTGGCTTACTGCGTCTCAAGTCGACTCACACCTTTTCGTTGTGACCAACGAGCGATGCATTCGCAAAGCTGTGAAAAACTGCAATCAAAGAATTCGTCGCTATGTCATCAGCCTCACACCAGTGGACGAGCGACTAGCAGCGCTTACACAGAAAAAAAATAAACAGGTCAATATCAATTTGATATGGGCTGGTTAAATTGATATTTTTACAAATATCATTTTTTTCATATCATTTCTATGCAATAACGTTTCATTTTAACCGAATATCAATTTGTTAAATGACATTAGAAAAGATTAAACAAATATTTTTTTATTTTCGAAACTCTCACAATTGAAAAGGAATGTATAGAAAACTCGAAAATGAAAGAGACAGATAAAGTTCAAATCAAAACTTCAAGCAACGTAAAGAAATGTATAAGTAGGTTCACAGCCATGTGTCCAAACACATGCCTGATAGCTTAGTGCGGTAAGATACCACTCCAATTTGTGACGTGTAGGTGGTCCCGAGTTCGATCCCCAGTCAAGGCGGCGGGGTGAAGAAAATAATAAATTTGTTCTTTATCTGTTTCTATAAAACAATAAAAAAAATAGTGCTTAGCTAAAACAAAACTTAGTAGTATTGAATTGCCATTTGTAATTAATTTTTTTCGATTTGTAATAATGAAATTATAAAAATCAATTTAATTTTAAAAATATCATTTTGATATGGCCGAAAATTTCACTTTGATACTTTCGAACAGCTCAATTTCAAGTTTGTCATATCGGTTTTTTGTTGATATGAAAAAATATAATATTGAGCTAGGGCATCATTTAATTTTTTTCTTTGTAGATTTAAGGCAAAATATTTTAATATTAGTCTTATCTGTGCACACAAGCCAACAGAAGACAAGGACGCCTCGACAAAAGACGAATTCTATGTATGAGCGCCTGGAACAACTATACGAGCTTTGTCCCTATCCCGACATTAAGATCGTACTTGGCGATTTTAACGCTACAATTGGGAGAGGAGTCTTTGGCTCGACAGTCGCCGATTTAGGCTCCATGAAACAACCTCCGGTAACGGAGAGTGGCTCATAGATTTCGCTGCGGGCGGGAACATGGTCAATACAAGTACCAAGTTTGAACATCGCGACATCCATAACGCAACCTGGAAGTCCCCTGATCAATTAACGCGAAACCAGATTGATCTGGTTGTGATCATCGAAAGTTCTAGACATGCGTGTGATTCTGTGTGATTCTCTGAAGCCTACACAGCTAAACTCACCAAACTGCTCAAGGAATTCTCTCCATTTCCATCTGGTGTATGCGGACAGTGGATATCTCACACTCCATGAGTACAGCTGCCAAGGAGATACTTGGATACTTGGCCGCGCTACTGCAGAGAAAGACGCTGCCTACAGGAGAACTCTGTATGCGCAAGGAAGTAGACATGATATAAGGCTTGAGTGAGACTCGAAAATTTTACAAAAAGATTAGACGACTAATTGAAGGTTTCAAACCCGGAGTCACACAATGCAAGGAAGAAAATGGGATACTGGTCACAGATCAACAAGTGGCGCTAGACAAATGGAGAAGCTATTTCGCCAACCTGCTGGGTGGCGAAGACGAACACAATGCCGCCCCTAGAGAAGAAGCAATGCCATCAATCGACGATATGGAAATAGACCCACCGGAACATCACGAAGTCTGTTTAGCCATAAAAAGGCTAAAGAATAACAAAGCAGCTGGTGCTGATGAGTTGCCTGCTGAATTGTTTAAGACTGGCGGCGAGGAGTATGGTCCGACGAAAGCATGTCCGAAGATTGGAGTCTGAGTGTAATTTACCAACTTCTTTAAAAAGGAGACCCTACAGTTTGCACCAACTAACGTAGGATCAGTCTCGTTCCCTTCGCATATAAGATTCTGTCCTGCATTATTTGTGAACGGCTAAAGCTGTTGTTGGCACACTGATTGGATCTTATCAGTGTTGCTTTAGACCAGGTAAATCCACAGCAGACCAGATATTCACATTACGAAAAATCCTGGAGAAGAACTACGAGAGAGGCATCAATACTTACCATCTTTTTGTTGGGTATAAATCAGCCCTCGACACACCGATAAGTTCAAGGTTCTTTGAAGCCTTGTCTAATTTTGGTATACCAGCATAGAACGTTCGACTTTGCATGATGACGTTGAGAAACACGCAAAGCTCCGTCAAAGTAGAAAAGAACCTCTACGAACCATTTGATACCAAAAGCGGTTTTAGGCTGGGCGATACCTTATCGTTTGACTTGTTTAAGCTGCTGATGGAATATAAACTGCTCCAGTGCCCACATGCCAACAGAACGGGAGCATTTCTTCGTGAAGATATAAAGTTACTCGCATATACCGATGATATTGACATTATTGGCAAAAACGGACGGGCATTAAGCAGATGATTTTAGAGATTGCGAGGCTGTCTCAACTCATGGGTTTGCGTTGATTTCTGGATTCGTAGATGATTTTGTCTTATACCGAACTTTAAATTGAGAGAAGCCCTATTGGGCTTAGGGAGTCACGAGCAATGAATGCTGGTTATCAAGTCGCTTCAAAGCATACAAAGCGGCTGAGGCGCGCGTTGGCTTTGGAGTAGGACATGTTTTCACGAAGAATACGAATTAACCATGGAAACTTCTGGTCAAGTTAAGTTTTTTTCGGCGAAGCGTCTGAATATGGAGGCTGCCAGAGGGGATAACAACCACCAAGATGGGACGACCAGGTGCGAGAAGACATATCCAAGCTTGGTTTGAAACACTGGTGCCAGCTTGCACGGAGCTGAAGCGAATGGAGGGCATCAATAGCAGAGCCCGAGACTGTCAAGTGCAGCCCAACGCAGCCGGTGTTACCCATTATAATTCCTTCTTTTCCTTATAACTCGACTATCTTTCATCCGATCCTTATCATTCCTTCGGCAAATCGATAAATAGTCTTGCTAAATAAATGTCTTTATATCTCCATCTATCCCCAAAACTGTCTCCTTCCAAATGGCGGGGGCGGGATGGGGCGTGGAAAAAATTCAATATAAACTTGATCTGCCTGCAAGTATAAGAAATATTTGTTCCGTACATATCAAAGCTCTAACTCTTACCATGTCTGACTAATTTTAAACATTTTCATTATTGAAAGTTTACTTATAATCATGGGCAACTTTATTGGACATAATTCTACTTTCCAATGTAATCAGCAGCTTATACAGCACTTCTTTTTTTTGCCATTTTCCTTTCCCCACCCTCATTAGTGGATTTTCCCAACTTCGTTCAATACCGCAGCAAATGGGAACGTTTTGCCTGTGGCAGACTTTCTCAATTATGTGACTGTTGCGCTGTCGAAATACACAAGTACATTTAAGCCTGCCCAACAGGCAACATCGGATTTATTTGTCAAGCAGACATCACTCCAATCTCCCCAACTAAATCTTACCTGGCGATTAGCTAAGGCTTCGACTACAGCTGATTAGGTTCATTTATCAAAAGTCTTGCAAGTTCTTGTAATTGTATTAAGCTCGTTGAACTTTAAGCATTGAAAATAATATAGCAAAAGGACCCTCAAACAACAGCGAAACAACCACAGAGAAACCAACAGCCACAACAGCTGTGCTTGGGCATTTTTATGGCCTGATGAAGCCATCTGCACACTTCAAGTCAAGATTGATATTGACGTTTCGAGTTTGAAACGTTTTATTAAAAAGTTTGAGAGAACAAACACATAATCGTCGAAGTTTTAATTGCTCTGTCTAGCTGTTGTTTTTGGTTGCTTCAATCTAAATTTAGCAAAAGAATCCTCAGACATGATTTAAACATGCGTCTCCAGAAATCTTACAAGTTGCGAGAAATAATTTCCGCCAAAATTCATTTTGATTAAAATAAAATATTTACCTGACCTCGTTTTGCCTTTTCTACAAAACAAATGAAGTCAAATGGGAATTTGCTTGACATTTCCGAGACGTTGACCAGGTGACAGTGAGGCTATTTGAGGCACGTGTCGCTGATTAGTTCAAAGCTCTAAAATACATTCCAGGCTGACTGCCCGGGTCACACTGGACAGGGGCAAGGGCCATAATATAATACACAAATCAAGAAAAACAAACGAGCAAAAATCCACTGGGTCAGACCAACCTGACCGATGTCCAGACATTTGCACTGAAACTGTTCCTGGGCTCAGGGCACCTTTTTCACAGTCAATTTACTTTGAAGAGCGGTTTCCTTGGTTCATTATTTATTTATAAGTGTGTTAAGTTGAAAACCTGTTACTTTAAACTGAAAGCAGTTGAATCGAAAGTTAAGTGAAATTGTGTAAAGCTTAGGAAATTTCCTATCCGGTTCTTGGTTAGGCTGATGCGATGATTGTAGAATGACTAGACTCTTGAATGATTCTTGAAGGTTGAGCACATCTCTTCTGCAGGATAGTTAAGAGTTTAATTTAACTAAGCCTGAAAAGGACGAGTACTGATAGGAGAAGGGGATTTATAAAAGGGGAAATATAAAAAGAAAGCAAATAAACGTATTGCTGAATTGTGTAAAGGTCAAAAGGAACTAATAGACGGGTCCCTGACGCTTGGCCTCCAATAGCCAAGCAGCGCTTAAAGCGCTCAGCAGCAATAAGTTAACCTCTAAGCTAGTCTTAGAGACGAAGAACAAATTGGGCCAACTGGGCAGCAGGAAAAACATGACCCTTCGATGGATACCGGGACAACATCCCCGGAAACGAATTAGCCGACGAACTGGCACGCAAGGGTGCAGCCACCGCAATGGTAGGGCCAGAACCCTACTGCGGCATAGGCCAACACACAATAAAAGGACTTCTAAGAAAGGAAGAGAATACGATTAGAACAGCCTCCTGGGTAAACACCAGGGGGATAAGACAAGCTAAAGCATTAATAGTGAACCACAACCTTAAAAGGTTCCAAAAATTAATCCAATACGGAAAGAATGACGTCAGGATTCTGACAGGGCTCTACACGGGTCACTGCAGACTGCGGAGCCACATGTACAAGTTGGGAATAACAAACACCCAACTTTGCAGATATCGTGAAGAGAAGGAGGAGTCCTCTGAACATATACTAGCACACTGCGATGCCCTAGCGAGGCGCAGACTCAGCAGATTTGGGAAACACATTAAACACCCAAACCATATCAGTAACTTAGAACCCCTTCAAATCCTGGCTTTTGTACAGGAAATAGGGCTGCTAGGAGAGTTGTAAACTCAGTAGGGAAAAATAGACCAAAATTGTTCGCGGTGCACCACTTCTCCAACAACAAATAATAAAAAGTGGAATTATTAGAGAACCACTCAATAGAATTTTCGAAGATTTTAAATATATTGCGATACTGACCAATTAAAAGTTTCCTTAAGAGATGGTAACATGCATCGAAAAACCGCGATTGTGGGTTTCATATTGACAGCAACCATTATCGAGTCCATATAGGCCATAAACTTCAGATAAAAATCGATCGAACAGCGATTTAGATTTACCATCGAAGCCTTAGTTCGCGGACCATGGGTATCTTTGTACAAGCAATTGCCTCAGAGCAACATTGATTACTAAGATATCAAAAGCGTCTCCAAAATTCTGAATTAAATCCTTTGAATAAAATTTATTTCCACTGAGACAAACTGAAAGTTTGTTTCAAATTGTCTTGGGTGGACAAACCGCGGTACGCTAAGATACCTTTAGCTATAAGCCGCGAACCAAGGCTATGGAGGTAAATCTTAAAACGCAGCTTTTCTTTTACTCTTTTTTTATACTCTGTACCAAAGGTACTCAGAATATATTAGTATATTGGAAAGAAATTCCTATATATATATCAACAATGATCAGCATACACCGAGTTGGTATAGCCATGTCCGTCCATCAGTATGAACAAACAGATCTCAGAGACGGTAAGAGATAGAGGTTTGACATGTATGGGACAAATGCATCTTAGACAGCAGGCAGATAAAGTTTATTTTTAATTTTTGCCTCGCCCCCCAACGCCCCCGCAATTTGAAGAAAACCTCATATCTTGCACAGTTTGTAGATAGAGGGTTTGTACCTTCTAGAGATAGATAGAAATTAGTGTTATGTATCGATTTGGTGAAGAATTGATTAAGAAATGATCGGATGAGCGGTTATCAAGTTATGAGCAAAAAATAATACAAAATCCCTGAATCGTTTCGAAGTGTCGCATTCTTTTGTTTTGGGAACAGAGCAAAGTCACAGGGAACCAGGTCGGTACCAACGCTACGTAACCAAAATATCGAAATCGTATATTTAAGCCCATTGGATTTTGTCGCATAGCTAAATGAAGAATAAAACACTGAACCAGTTTTCTTTTTGGAATTATCGAAGGGTTGGCACCTGTCCTTTAGAAAAGGACTGCCTATTCGACTCGAGCTTTACTTAGTACCGTGAGGATGAGAGTTAGCTTTTTACCCAACACAGCTGAGGATTTTTAATTTTCTCTTGCTTATAATTATTTGCGTTTTGCAGCCTTTTTCAAATTTAGAGCTCCGTCTGCACTCGTAAAACATCTGCCAGCAGCACTTGAAATTGAATTTCCACCCACAGTGGCATCCTCGTATCCAATTTTGCTTGGGTAATTCACTTAAGCATGCAAAACCAAATCATTTGAATGCTACTTATGTTGAGCTGCATATTTGCATAAATAGAGGCAACCCTGAAGCCACGAAAAAACAAATTTAGCATAAATTGTTGGAAATATATCTGCAAGTTTATACGCATATTTTCTGACACATTTTTTAGTGCTAAGTTTGAAATTTAATTAACGCTTCCCAAATATTACGTGTTGGGAACTGCCGATGCAGCTTTAAGCCCTAATTGAGATTCCACAACAGTTAACCATCATTTGCACAGTTAGTTAAACAAGCAAACCAAAAATAGAGAAAGGGGGCTAAAATAATTTTTATTTGTTTTGTGCTTTAGGTCGGTTTGACAGCGCTGCCCCACCCCATCCCCAATCTGATTCCCAGTCACGCCTCTTGCTTCCTTTATGACGCTCACGTCGCAATTGCAAATAGAATAAAAAGCTCCACGCGCTTCCTTTTTTGGGGTTTCTGTACTTCGACTCTAAGCCCAGGCGCATGTTTGTAATTGCGCAGCAATTCCACATTTGAGCGCCATCTAAATCAAAGATGTTGAATTGGCCGCGCCAGGTGTTAAAAACGCTTTCACCCACCCCTAAAGAAGGTGTGAGTAGAGCGGGGGCGTTTAAATTTAAACCTGAAAATTGTAGAAAAATTACCCCAAAGCTAATTGGTTTATCTAAATAAATTTCATTTTGTTTTTTTTGGCAAACGAAAGTGGGACTCTGAGAGCGGCATGTGAAAAGTTTGATTTTCTTACGCTTTTGCTGCTTCACATGAAATCCTGTCTAAAAGGCAGGACATCAGTGAGAATGTGTATGTCGTGTACACACCGTAAATCATGCGTTGGCATGATAAATGACCCAAATGAGCATTCAGTTGAAAATGGTTTTTCTGCGCTAGTTTGCTGTTGATGACACGATGTGCAATAACTGAAGAGCGTCTTTTTATTCTCTGTTAACCAGATGAATAGCTTGAGTTAATGGAACTATCAAAGATAACGATATAACAAAGAGAGAAAGTCGGTCAAGTCCAACTTGAAAATACTCTCCACCTGCCCAGGTGTGTATGCAACTGATAACTTTTAAATGTACAGCCAGACGAACTGTGTGAATAACTGCTCATCGTAGCTACCTCGCTATATCAACAGAGTAATCTAAAACTAATATATCTTGCAGACAATTTTGTAATGCAAAGTGGATTGGAGAAAGTTTATATTTTAAATCAAATTATGCAGTGAGGTTCAACTAACAGAAGTACCATATTGGTCTTTAGTTAAACCTTTTTATACCCTTGCAAAGGGTATTATAATTTTGCCCAGAAGTTTGCAACGCATAGAAATATTCATTTCCGACCCTATAAACTATATATATTCTTGATCAGGGTGACGAGCTGAGTCGATTGAGCTTTGTCCGTCCGTCTGTCTGTCCGTCTGTCTGTTTCTACGCAAACTAGTCTCTCAGTTTTAAAGCTATCGAGCTGAAATTTTGCACAGAGTCTTCTTTTTACTGCACACTGCTAATATGTCGGCCGACCGGATCGGATGACTATATCTTATAGCTGCCATAGGAACTATCAGTCGAAAAGTGGGTTTTAATGAGAAAAACTTTTGTTTTTAAGTTAACGTGTCTCACCAGCAATTATTAATATTATGCGCTTTTACAAAGATTTGGAAGTTTTGGTCAAAATCGGATGACTATATCTTATAGCTGTCATAGGAACTAGCGGTCGAAAAGTGGGTTTTATTTTGAAAAATTGTTTGTTTTAATGCTGGCGTTCTTAAACTCTGATGTATTTAAACATTTGCAAGGGTATAAAAACTTCGGCAAAGACGAAGTTAGCTTGGCCTTCTCGTTTCAAGAACAAATGGGGAACAGCTTAGTTAGCTTTATTTGATGGGCACCTTCACCAGCTATTTGCTCCAGCTGTGAAGAAACTAGCCATGAAAAAGCTTCTCAAACTTTGCCATTCGGATTTAGCTTTAAGCTGTAGGTTCATTTCTCTTGTTGTGAAAAATTATAAGCAAACACGCCAAGAGATGGAGGGAAGCTTGGCAGGGCCTTTGAGGCTAAAATCTTTGATCTTAGAATACTGCAGCCAAAATGGGTACTGAGCTCCTATATGAGAAGAAAGTTTATTGATTATTATTTATGTCCTGCAGTCAATATTGCGCAAACATGCTTCGATCATATTTTCCAATTTTATTTATAAGCATTTTAAATTTATAGGATTTTACAAGATTACTCGAAACTAAAAGAACAATTTTTTTGGGTTAAAATTGGGGTTAAAATTTCTCAAAATGGAATAATTTAAGTTATGCCAGTCCTTGAAGTAAGTCAGCTATATATTTTCAACGACGTTTCATTCAGATGTTTTTAGGTGGAGCTCTTTTAAAGAAAGGAACAGAACACACCACAACGAAGGCAAGTTAATCGTACAGCCTTCTTTGTGGAAATATGTGCAAGCATAACGAGACCTCGAGCCAGCTTAATATTGATGGTTTGATTATCATAAAGGTCCTTTAAGCACACGCATGTATGTTTACTTTATTATTACTTTAAGATAAAATTCAGGTCTATCAAAAACAGTAAATTACAAGAAGCATGTTAAGCCACAAAATATATTCAATTGAAGAACTTAACTCAGCATTAACTTAGGAAATCAGAGCCATAGGAACAACATTACTTGGTATTTTGCAGTTGGGGCACTCGACTTCAGCGCTCTTACTTTTTTATAGTACCTTTCTAAAATTTCGGGCTCTATGACACTCATCAAAGTGACATACAGAAAGCAGGCGTTATGTCTAGCCCTAAACATAATGTTAAAATAGTTTTGTTTCTTTGAACAGTTGCTTAAGAACTTCCATCAAGCATTTTGCTTTCAACTTGACAGCATGTTGTGTTGTGTTCAGTGTCTTAAAAGTGATTGTTTTTATTTGAATGTACACATTTATTTTTGACCATTTTTATTATTCGAAGTGTAAGACCTTTTCATTTCTTTTGTTTTGTTGTTTTTGTTTTGTAGGCATATCTCAATTTCACATACAAATATACAATTCAGACTTCATTAAAAAGCTCTAAAAATACATCAAAAGAAATCGTCATTTAAATGTTTGCTTGTTGACGTCAAACGAACTCCTCTTTTTCTAAGTAAAGGAAACAGAAGAAGCCAACAATTGGTCTGTTGTTATTTCGAGCCAAATATAGTATATTTGAGCATAATTTGAATGTCAATGAAATTTAACACACTCCGTGGATATTTTTAGTTATGTGACTTTCAGTGTCTGTTTTTTTGTTGGTGCTTCGATGGTTTCTGCTGTTCACAACCAAAATATGGCTTACCCGTGCCCCACTTGGTGTCAAGACAAAGTGAGTTCCTATTTCTAATTAAAATGCAAACTCTCTGTAAAGTCATGTGCAATAGTTAAATAATTCAGCAGCTCCCTTTCGTCTAAATGAAACCTTAATTAACTGTCCATGGTGGGAGACTGCTGCGGTTTGGGTCAAGTTTTATCTGTTTTGGTCTCTTGCCCAAACTTTTGACCAAAATTGTTCTTCCTATTAGTTTTTGGGAAAAGGAGACGCTTGACGCTCATTTATCTTTTGTTTATGCCCTTCGCCACATTTCCCCCACAATGTCAAGAAATGACTGTTAAAAGAGAACGGGACTCATTGGGCTCATTTAGTCGGCCATTGGCAAGTCCATTTCGCCATGTCAATTTATCCAAGTTTGTGATATCGATCTGGTCGTTTTATTTCGAGTGTATTTTGTCTTGAGCATCAGCACGTAGAGTTGCTATTCGTTTGATTGCTGTTTATATGTTTGCCCAAAGGTTTAATCCAGATCCCAAAAGAGTTCACATGCACAAGAAGTAAGCAAAAGATTACTGTAAATCTTCGTAAAAGTAAACTAGATTGTCATTTGACAAAAACTAAACGGAAATACCCCAAATAGCTTTCTACATACGAGAAAAATGCAGTTGGTCCATGAACTTTGATGGAGTAATTTACCTTTATGGCTAACACTTAAGGGTTGACGGTTTTCATTAAAGTTCTGTTTTAGTCTAGTAGTAGACTGTTTTTTGATATATTCATTCGATATAATCTGGTCCATTCCAATTATACCGAACTTATATTCAGCTAAGTGCTTAAACTATAGTTAAAAAAACTAAGAATGGTGCAAATAATAAACCATAGACTTAAATGAAGTGAATTGTTCATGATTAAATTAACTCATGAACAATGTCATTAAAATAAACTAAAATTTTCAAATTTACTTCAATGTACTCAAGTTATTTAGCCTGATTTGTCCTTAGACATCCTTTGTGATCTAAGTTGCTTTTTCCTTTAAAATTGAAATACTTCGTTTGCACAACAATATCCCTTTGGGGTTTTTAAGTCTGCAAATTAAGTGCAGTAGCCAATGTTCCTCTCCCTCCTGACTTTTGCAACTATTGCACTAATTAGACAAGTGAATGTGGGTTATTTTCTGCATGTTATATTTACTTTGTTATTTTAGAACTTTATTTCTATTTATATAGTAGTTAAACTCGGTTTTGTGCAACAGGTGACTTAATCAACTTGAGAAGTTTTGAAGACCAAACACGATGCGATGATAAAAGGGGAGACGAAAAAAGAACGAAAAGAGCTTCTGGCAGCTTAATATTTTCAAGCTATTTTTAAGCCACATTTCCCTTGAGCCAAATGTGGGTCGGGTTTTAAATTCGTTCGGTGTTTTTACTTTGCTGTGAAAAGTGTTAACCAAACTTGCCGCAATAATTTAAAACACGAGAGTAAGTTAAAGCCGGCTCTGACCGACTTGGATATACCCATGACTCAGGGGATTTAATGATTAATAGCCTTCCCTTATATTAATTACCAGAGCATTAACAATATCTCAGTTTTTAATGGAAACTCCCCTATTAATTCAGAGATTTTCTTTCTATCGAAAATTCAGAGATTATATAACTGCGGGTATATAAATGAGTGTTTAAAATTTGAGATCGATATCTTAAAATTTGTGGCAGCTATTCAATATTGTTATTGTGGGGTTAAGAGGGGTCTTGACCAAAACTGTAAACAAACATGTTCTGCGTGCATATCACATACATTACTTACATTTTCACAATTCTAGTATACCCTTTTTACTGTACGAATAACGGGTATAAAAATAACGTATGCAAATTGTTGACTTGAATTTGTGGAAAGATGTTTAATCCACACGAGCAGCACCAAATGAGTTAAAACACAACAAGGAGAATAAATTTCAAAAAAATTACGAAGTGGTTCTTTGTAAATTTGAGTTTAATGGACTCCCCCCGCTAAAATGCAATTGTTGGTGACGGTGTGTAAAAGCTATTTATTAAAGAAAGAAAAAATATTTTTTATGGGATGGTGAGAGGCGGGATTGAACCCACATCTCCCTCACAGCATACCAGCATACTAACCGCTGGGGCACACCCGACCACATGCATTATCTGTAACGGTTCCAAATATTTGGGCTTCAAGATCAACGGTAAATCTTTATTCCCTGAATTATAAAGTGACTGATCAGTCATTGTTAACAAAAATAAAGGTTCGATTTTATAAGTCAATGCTGATCTTTCTGTATTAAAACGTTTTCGCTACGGCTGTTTTTTATACCCTTGCAGAGGGTATATTAAAATTGTCAGGATGTTTGTAACGCATAGAAGGGTGCATCTCCGACCACATAAAGTATATCAAGCATGTTCTCAGTTCCACTTCCATGGCAACCATTTGAAAGTGGAATTCATTCCAACTCCAAAACGAAAAAGATTTTTGTTTTGAACTTAAAAGTTTTTCGTTTTTAAACGTAATGCTTGTTAGTCGGTGGTATGAGTAGTAATTGCCAAATTACGCACTCTTACAGTTGCTAGATGTACATAAAGTAAATTTTTCTTGATTCTGTGATCAATTTTCGCCATTTTCGCTTGGTCCAGTGGATTGCAAAAAGTAAAAAGAGAGCCATTTCTTTCGAAATTGAGAACACAAAAACTACACCGATGCGGGACTGCGTTCGATTTACTTTTCAAAAAGTAGTGGAATTGAGAACAAGTCTGATTGTTTTACAAATTTTTCAATTAAAAACTGTAGAACTTTTTGTCTCACCTTTTTTGTCCTGGCCATAGAGACGACCTCAACAAAGAGCAACCTAAACCATTAAAAAAGGGTGGCAGTAACTCCTGCCTTGAAAATAATTTTTTAAAGCAAAAATTGGAAGCCTCAGAGCTGCCTCTCACTTTTCCTGTCCTTTTGTGGGGCCCAGCTCGAACCGGCAGCGTCAATTCGTTGGCAAAGTCGACATAATTCAATTTGTGCTGCCTGTGCTGAAGGCATGTAAAATATTTTACGATGATGCGACTACACCTTCTACCATCTCCATCTCGTTCCTGACAGCAGACAGGACAGAAGCTTGAAGCTCCTAAACATAAATTAAGCATTTACAATGCTTCCATTATCCATGAAGAAGAGTTGATTTGGCTGTCGTTGGGGTCTCGTTTTGACACGTAATTTGTGTTTTCGTGATATCGATGCAACGCTCAGTCGTGAACTTAATTTCACAAATTGCGGGCTCAACCGGCAGGCCAGGACCGACATTAAAACTCATACGCAGAAAGCAGAAGCGCATTGCCAGCAGCATCTGACTTTTTCCTATCCTGCTATTCCTTTCATTCATTAATTTACTCATTCATACTCCCACATAAGCAGCTTAATTGCTGTGCCTTTTGATGGCTGCTGGCGCTATCATAAAAATAAAAAAGAGAGGCCAACGATTTGAAATTAAATGCTCCCACATGTTTGTAGGCAAACGCCAATGCTGTGAAATTTTATAATAGGCATTAATTAAATAAAATATTTGTACTTCCAACGTGAATTACCAACAAAGCAATTCAGTTTATTGCGGTTTTACATACTGCAAAGGAAAACACGCAGACAAACGAGCCGCATCCTTAATGCCACTTGGTTGGAACTGGCTCCTGTTGGCTGCTGTTGCTCCTGGTTGCGTGTCAAGATTGTATGCTGTGATAAAATTTGTCACGCCCTTTGAATGTGTCCCCCGGGTGATTACGCAAATTGATTATGCTATAAAAAACTAGGGAATTTATGCTGGCTCTTAAAGAGTTTCCAAGGCAAAAAGTGGACCTGCTTCCCATTGTGTAAATATGCAATTCTTACCCGTCCTTGCCGGGCGCGCTAAGGGAAAATTTAATATACTAATGTCGACATATTCATTGAACTGTACCTATTGATCAGAACCCAGTAAATATTTTTTATCGCGGAAGATAGGAATGCTATTCGTCCAGTAAAAATGGCATTTCGCTACCAAAATTTCATTCACATCCCCATTCAGGAAGAAGCGGAGACACTTCTGTGAGCTTGGATAAAGTGTCTTCTAAGAGAAGAAATTGTTTCAACCCCGGGAAAGGTAAAAAGTGCCTTCTAAACTTAAAAAATTATTGCTAGCTTTTACACATCCGGTCACTTTCAGCAGCTGTTGGCGCCAGCTGGTAAATAACTAGTCGTTAAAAAGCTTCTCAAACTTTGCCGTTCCGATTCGGCGTTAAACTGGAGGTTCCCTCTCTTCTCCATTTTGGCATTGCGTAAGTGTGTGTAGCCACAGACACGAAGTTCATTTTGTTCGGTGGCCACATCGTTGCTTTTGAGCACTTTTGAATGCACAGTAGATAGAGACGCGCCGGACTTTGAAAACTAGCCCAATCGTATAGATGCGTTAAATAAAAAAAAATTCGTCAAATCAAAATCCCTGGTTGGTAGACTTTAAGTTGTTTTATGGAATCAATTTCTTAGTGCCCAGTTTCTTAATTCCAGTGCTGCCTTTGAGTTATTAAACTTTACACAGTTTTTTGTTTTTAATAAACATCTGGTCCTTCAGTCACATGCCATCTACATTTGATGAGGTCATGGAACACAAGCCACAAACAAAAAAAAGCAAATTTTCCCTCTAGCCTTTACATTGTGGTATTTTGGCCCTTAAGCATTTTCCTTTTGCTCTCTATGGCCTCAGAGAGCTTTAAATGGTTTTAATTAAGCGCATACACTGCAGAACTTTTCACAGCCTGCCAGCTTGGCATTCAAATTTATTATTTACATGTGAGCCTGTCTCGTCTTTCCACCACCTCACCCTTTCCCCCCAAGGGAGATGGTCACAGGTTGTGGAGTATTATTAGTCCGTGGACCAAAAGAAATAAAGTCAAAGTCGCTTGCATAAATGTGAAAGAAAAACAAATTAAAAGTGACCCACAGAAGTAGAAGCTCCAACAAATATTTGGAATGAGAATCTGTTACGTATACGTCATGTTGGCTGCCAAATAAATCAGCTTGCGCCAAAAATGTGCGAGATGAACTTGCGGTTGATTTTTATTTCCGTTTACTTTTTATGCTCTCCGTTCGGGAAATTTATGAGCCGAATATAATGTTGATTTAATATTTATTATAGCAACCACAAGAACGATTGCCATTGCCAGAAAGAGAGACATCAAGTTTACTTTTAATGCAGCTCGGACTAAAGCAAATTTATATATCTGCGAAATTAAGTTTACTTATTTAGTGAATTTTTTCCGTTTGCTTTTTATGTTTTCCTGGGATTTGGCAACACTGAAATTTTATTTCCAGCTTACGACTTTTTATGGTGCCATGTGCACTTGCCGTTTTGTTGTTGCGAATGCTGCGAAGTTGGTCATAAAGTTGGTAAAATAATTGAAATGACATCGCATAAGTGAGTGAAGAAGTTTTCAACATGTTTATGATCCTCTAACTAGTTAAGATGAAGTTGGAAGAAAACATATGCGGTCAAAGTATTGGTATAATTTGTAAAGAACTTGGAACTAAAGAGGTAAGAAAGTTGTTGTTTCACACAATGACTAAGCTATCTTCAAGTGAGGATGAAAAGGCATGAAGTCCGCTAAGTCAATTGTCATTTAAGCTTAAGTTGAAAGATCAGTTACCGCCATTTGCAATAAACTAAGTATTTCATTGTTTTTGAGGTAGAGGTAGGAACCTGCATTATTTATAATTTGGAGTTGTCTGCCATAAAGACTAGTTTTGGGCTGTTCATGAGTGAGTGAACAAAATTGAGTTGTTCTTTAAACTGAAGAAGTGAACATGTTGTTCTTCAATTCTTGATTTTTGTTCAGCGAGTCTTGTTAAGTCAATCTTGTTCAGAGGGAAGACAGAGTGTCTTGCTCTGAGTTGTGCTTGAGTTGTTCTCTTGCTCTGTTCTTGCTCTGTTGTCCTTTTGTTCAAAGATTTGTTCTATAATGCAACAAAGAAGGTGAGGCGCTCAGCGAAACTTTTAGAACTAAGCGCTTTTGCTTAGATCGCGAGCGAGCGCGGGGGAGTGAGCGCGAGAGCGAAGGACTCACATACACTCAAATTTAGTATGTGTGTAGAGCAAAAAAGCTATGAAGGAGCAACAAAAACAGCGTAGCGATCAGTGCCAAAAAAAGACACCCTTTAAATTCCCGTCGGCAGAACAAAACGAGAGCGTAAGTTAAAGTCGGCTCTAACCGACTTCGATATACCCGTTACTCATGAAAAAACAGGTTTAACAGTGTTCCCGCGTACCTTAGTGTGACCATCCAAAAAGTATGCAACATTTTTTTAGGGTGGTAGCGGGGAGGGCTTGATTCACTTTTTTGCTCATAACTTGAGAACCGCCCATCCGATCTTTATCATTCCTTCGGCAAATCGATTCATTTTGCTAATTACTAACTTTCTCTAGAAGGTACGAATCCTCTATCTTTAAAACTGTAGGAGATATAACTTTTTTCCAAATTGCTGGGGCGGGAGGGGGCGTGGCCAAAATTTGAAACAAACTTGATCTGCGTGCAGATAAAAGAAGCATTTGTCCCATACATGTCAAACCTCTATCTCTTACCATCTCTGAGATCTAGGTGTTCATACAGACAGACGGACGGACGGACGGACGGACGGACGGACGGACAGACGGACAAGGCTAAATCGACTCGGCTGTTGATGCTGATCAAGAATATATATATGGTCGGATATGATTCCTTCTGCCTGTTACATACATTTGCACGACTTTAGTATACCCTTTTTACTCTACGAGCAACGGGTATAAAAACAAAACGAGAGCGTAAGTTAAAGTCGGCTCTAACCGACTTCGATATACCCGTTACTCATGAAAAAACAGGTTTAACAGTGTTCCCGCGTACCTTAGTGTGACCATCCAAAAAGTATGCAACATTTTTTTAGGGTGGTCAGACGCAAGCTAACAGCACTCTAAGAGAGCGCCTCACCTTCTTTGTTGCATTAAGAGTTGTTCTTTCTTGCTCTGTTGACCTGAGTTCCCCCAGCGATACCCTGGGGGCACGAGCTTACTTGCCATTTCTTACCGAATGCTTGCCAAAGTCAACCTTCATTGTGTGTTAGAGAGAGTCATATTCACGTTTTCGCGCTTGGGAAACCCTGCTGTTGACTGTTCAGTCTCTTTTTTGCTGTGTGAGTTGTTCTGTCTGTCTGTGAGCTGTTCAGTCTGTGGGATGTACACTAGACTGAACGTCCCTCATATGAAAAATATTTTTTTTGGAAATGTTCTGTTCCTCAGGGCGCAAAAAATTCGTAATAATTCGAATTCGTAAAAACTTCGAAATTTTAACGTTTAGTACTGGCGCCGTGGTTTTAAAGTTTCTTCATTGAATTTCCATTTAAACATAAAAACGGTTGCTGTGCCAGAAACAATCAATACTGTGCCTGAATTAGAGACTGGACCGTAGATGGAAGGGAAGAAAACTGTGTGCTGCCCATCAAGATCAAACTATTCAAAGATTGAAGTAAAAAAAACGGAAAATAGGGGGGGTGGTAAGGGGAAAAAAAAAAAAAAAAAAAAAGAAAAAAAAAAAAAAAAAGAAAAAGAAAAAAAATAGAAAAAAGAAAAAAAAAAAAAGGAAAAAGAAAAGGAAAAGGATAAAAAAAAAAAAAAAAAAAAGAAGGGGAAAAAAGGAAAGGAAAAAGAAAAATATTAATCGATTGGCTTAAACGTAAAGGAAGAAAAAAAAATACAAAAAAACGGAAAAAAAAAAAAAAAATTTTACGATGATGAAACATGAAGGTAAAAAGGAAAAAGGTTTGAGGGTGAGTGCGGAGGTGATGAAGTGTAGATAGGTGAATAGTGGGAAGAGTAGGATGGGGGGGAGGAGAGAGATGGGGAGTGATGATGGAGATAGAGGATGGGATAGAATGAAGGAGTGAAAGGATAGTGGGTGGGAGGTGGAAAAGAGGAAAAGTGGGAGGTGGACGTAGGTGAAGTGATAGATACTGGATGGGATGTGGGCGAAAGTGGGGAGGCATGTGATGGGATGGGGGAGTGTGGGAGGGATAGCAGATGGGAGGGGCCATACAAAATATAGGTCTGAAAAAAAGTCTTAGTGGGAAAAACTTTTTTGTTTTCAATGCTATCGCTCCCTCTATTTTTATACCCTTGGAGAGGGAATATTAAAATTGTCCGGATGTTTGTAACGCACAGAAGGAAGCAAAGCAAGGAAATCTGAAACAAACTCGATCAGGGTACGGTATACACCTATGTTCATGCAAAAACCTATCTCTTATAGTCTCAGAGATCGACGCGTGCATACAGACAGACGGACATGACTAAATCGACTCGGCTGTTGATGCTGATCACGAATATATATACTTTATAGGGTCGAAAATGTTTCCTTCTCCCTCTTTCATACATTTGCACAACTTCTTAATCCCCTTTTACGCCATTTTTAATGGGTACAGGGTATAAAAACTTCACATATTTATTGGCAAATTGTATCACCATGAGAAGCACTGACCTTTAACTGAATTACTCATTTTAACTTTGAATCAATCTATTTGTATTTAGTCCAAATATACTCTTTCTTTTAACACGTGCAAGACTTTAATGTTAAATGCATTCAGCAGCAACATGAGAAGTTTGCACTTTGGCAGGTTATATTTAGAAATTTATCCATCAAACTATATTTCTATTGCTCTCTCCACTTATTTGTTAACGATGTTGCATTGTTGTTTTTGCCAATTGTGAGAATCACTTTTGTCCAGCTAGCTTGTACTAGACGAAACACTGCGCGGTCGTTATTCTGTTGGTCATAACTTAAGTATCGTTCTCCTATCTTTATCATTAATTTGCCAAATCGATAAATAAACTTGATTTCTAAATGCTAGAAAATAGCTACAGAGAAATAGATGGTGCAAACCGCCTTTCTAAAAATACTGTGGGCGATTAGGTGAAAAATTGCAAATAAACTTGGTCTGCCTGCGGACAGAGAGGCAGACAGATAAATTGATAATGATTCCTTCTCTTAGTTACACACTTTTGCACAAATTCAATATACTCTGTGTGCCTTTGATACAGAGTGTTATAATGCCGTAGCTACTATAGTCCCCCGACCTGAAAGGCCCAATAAAATCTACAATGGCAGGGTCCAGATGAGAACTTTCAGAAGGTAATCCCAGTAATCTCCCAACACAGGGGCGAAATTGTGGCTGAAACATACAACAAGCAACCACACACAATTCTGAAAACTTCTTCTTCAAAACTTCAGGGTCCGAATGTGATGGAAATATCAAAGATCCAACTATGCAGATAACTCTACAACTATTGTATATAGGTCAGAGAAAATTGAATATGACCGTCTCTTCTTAAAAGTAGCTTTTTTTTAACATACGGCAGCATCAAGCAGACACAGTAAGTGTCATACATATAAAAGCGTAATTTTATTGCGTTATTTAATAATATCTAATAAGTTTATAAAATCTCACCAAATTTATTGATAAAATAATTGCACTTACTGCATGTCCTTGCTTAGTCAACTGCTCAATACACCATTTTTTGTTGCTTATTCAATACGCTTTCCTCTGCGCGCGATAGTACAAAATATTTATTTGTACTTGGCTTTATTTTTTTTTTTGACTTAAAGCTTTGCGTGACTGGATGACTGACTGACTGACTGTTGGGGGCTTCTGCAGTTTAAAATGAAAATGGTTTTTTACAAAATCAAAATCGAAATGCAATATTCAACATTCCAGCGAACACTTTCAAGTGCTTAGGTATGCCACTCACATATT